>CM077511.1:20463154-20699257 GCA_039654745.1 Houttuynia cordata | reverse complement strand
TTCCAACCGCCTCGACAGAGCCACCCTGATTAGCTACCCCAAGCTTCTATACGCTGAGACTAAGCTCCGGCACAAGGACACCACTGCCACCTGCTGCTCCATCTGCCTCGCCGACTACAAGGAAGATGATGTGCTGCGGCTGCTGCCGGAGTGCGAGCACTTGTTCCACCTCAAGTGTGTTGATCCATGGCTGCTACTGCACCCCACTTGCCCAGTCTGCCGGACCTCCCCCTTGCCGTCTCCCTTGGCCACGCCGCTGGCGGAGGTGGCTCCACTAGTAGCATCTATGTAGGTAGAGCTTACATACAGGTTGGCAAATCAATTCTTCTTTACGTATATATCAGTTCTTTCATTTTTAATCTTTTTTTATTCATGACAAATCAGCTGTTGATGATACTGCAAAACCACCAAAATTGGAGGTTCACTTTGTATGAAGAACTTCTTTTGTTAAAATCATTCCTTATATTTTGTTTTCTATGATAATAATTACTCACGTTCTGCCCTTGTATGGAGAAGAAAGGAGCCCAAAAAATATAGGGTGCATTTGTTTGCTGAAAAAAGAGCATATTTTAGCCCTGAAAGGTGAAAATTTTCACCTTTGAGGGTGAAAAGTGTTTGGAAGCTGAAAGGGTGAAAAATGGTCGGTGACGGTGATAGGTGAAAATTTTCACTCTTTCACCTTTCAGGCCTGAAAAGTGTTTGTTTGCTGAAAGGCCGAAAATTGGCCTTGAAAGGTCAAAGGTGATAATTTTTCACCTTTCACCCTGAAAGGCTGATTCTCACCTCAGGCTGACGAATCGATCATCGCACCTCTTCAACGAAAAAAAAATCAACTCTCTTACTGAGGTTCGTCCCCCCGGTGAGTACCCCCACCCCGATGGTGCCCCGTTGAGCTGAAAGAGTTTGTGCCCCCCGTCCCCGCCGCCGCTCGTTGAGCCCGCCTCCCCCCGGTCACCGCCGCCGCTGATTGAGGCCCCCACCTCGTCGCCACCGCCCCGTTGAGCTGAGGGAACCCGTGCCCACCCCTCCCGGGCAACTGCTTGGGTCGTCTAAAGCCGGTCACCCTGGTATTTGCCCCGACATCTCCGCCGCCGTACCGTTAAGCCAAGGCACCCCCCTCCCCATCATATCTCCCTAATTTGTAGTCCGTTTTTGAACATTTTTTCATCATTATAAAAAAGAACACTAAAAATGAAGAATAATGAAAAAAATATGGGCCAAAACGGATCAGAAATGAGTAAGATACGCATCGTTGAAGTTTGTCCCATTAAAAAGTTATCGCATACTCGATTACTCGATAACCAGTTTTATAGTATAACCAGTTACTCGATAGGCAGTATTATAGTGTAACCAGTTACTCGATAGGCAGTACTATAGTGTAACCAGTTACTCGATAGGCAGTACTATAGTGTAATCAGTTACTCGATAGCCAGTGACATAGTGTAACCAGTTACTCGATTGCCAGTGCTATAGTGTAACCAGTTACTCGATTGCCAGTACTATAGTGTAACCAGTTACTCGATAGCCAGTCCTATAGTGTAACCAGTTACTCGATAACCAGTCCTATAGTGTAACCAGTTACTCGATAGCCAGTCCTATAGTGTAACCAGTTACTCGATAGCCAGCACTATAGTGTAACCAGTTACTCGATAGCCAGTACTATAGTATAACCAGTTACTCAATAGCCAATACTATCGTGTAATCGATTGCACGATAACAAGCTGGATCATGTAATTCCCCGTTAAAATGGAACAAACTTCAACAGTTCATATCTCTCTCATTTTTGATCCGTTTTGGCCCTTTTTTTTCATTCTTCCATATTTTTAAGGCTCTTTCTTATAATGATGAAAATAGCAAAAATGGATTAAATTTAAAGGAGATATGACCGGGGGGCTCCCTCGGCTCAACGGTGCGGCGGCGGAGGGGTAGTCGTGCACGCACACACAGGGGTGAGGCCGGCGGTAGCGTCGAGGTGGGGGGCTCAAAGAGGCAGTGGCGGCGGCGACCGGGGGGAGGGGGGGCTCAACGAGGCCACTGCCGCCATCACCACCGGGGAGAAAGAGGGCGACATCAACGTGATTTATTTTCAATTCCCAAACATATTTTACCTTTCACAAATCAGGCCTGAAATTTTTCACCCTGACGCTTGTTTACTTTCAGGTTCCAAACGGGTTGTCACCAATCATAAAATATCAGTGTGATAATTTTCAGGATGATATAAATTTTCACCCTTTCACCTATCAGCTTCTAAACGCACCCATAGTAGTGACCCAACCTTGGAGATGTTAGAAATAAGAGTTCTAACCTACTCCCTCCATTTAATAAAGCATGTTGACATTTGAAAATGAGAAGTTTTTCTCCATATTACCTAACACCACTTTTTTATTTTCCTATATTACTTGATTTTTCCCGTGAAAATCCGTATAGCCTGGAATCGGCACCTAGAGTACCAGAAATGCCCTTCTTTTGCTTGGTTGTGCCTTCGCTATCCGAAGGGTCGTGTTGTAAACGACACGAAAACCTCGGCTCGGTTTTAGGAAGCAAAGGCGGCGATTCCACCGGCAATTTTGAGCGGTCCCCTGAGGTGACTGCCCCATTTTCACATAATGCCCCTCTCCCCAAAATATATCTCTTTCCAAAATACTTCATTCTTCCCAAAATTAGCGATTTATGGGAGCATCCAGTTGGGGAAGAAGACATTCCGGGTGAAGGTCCGTCCATCATCGCGGTTCAAATCACCGCCGGCGCCTTCCAACTCGAAAAAAATAAAATTTCATGCCGAAAAAACTGCAAAATCAGCGGAAAAGACGAGAAAAAATCTATGATGAAGGAATTTTGATGTAAGAGCAGTGGGGAAGCCCGCCCAACTACAAAAATTGAGATCTAAATGTAAAGAAACACATAAAAGCCACCCATTAGTGTTCGACCACTCCTTGATATGAAATAAGAAGATAAAATGGGCAACATCGTGAAATACTCGTCAGCGAGTGACAAGTTCAATTTATATATCTTTATGTGGTTCTAATGAAATGGAAGAGGAGGAAAAATAAGGAAGAACGCAAAAAAAGGGCAAAAACGGATAAAAAATGAGCGAGTTATGACATTTTGAAGATTGCTGTAAAATTGTGTCGTCGACGACACGACTCCATTAAGGTCGTGTCGAAGAAGACACGACTCCATTCAGGTCATGTATTTGAAGACACGACCTGAATGGAGTCATGCCGTCGACGATACGATTTTACGGCAATCTTCAAAATATCATACCTCGCTCGTTTTTTATCCGTTTTTTCTTATTTTTTTGCGTTCTTCCTTATTTTTCCTCCTATTCTATTTCATTAGGACCACATAAAGATATATAAATTAAACTTGTCCCTCTCCGACGAGTATTTCACACTTTTGCCCATTTTTATCTTCTTATTTGATGTCCAGGAGCAGTCAAGCACCAATGAGTGGCCTTTATATGTGTTTCTTTACATGTAGATCTAAATTTTTGTAAATGGGCAGGCTTCCCTGCTGTTTTTACATCAAAATCCCTTCATCATAGATTTTTTCTCGTCTTTCCCACTGATTTTGCAATTTTTCGGCATGAAATTTTATTTTTTCAAGGTTGGACGGTGCCGGCGGTGATTTGAACCGTGATGATGGACGAACCTTAGCTGGGATGTCTCCTTCCCCAACTGGATGCTCCCGTAAATCGCTAATTTTGGGAAGAAGGAAGGCTTAGGTTACATTTTGGAATGAATGGCAGTTTAGGTAGTTTTTATGTCATATGGAAGAAAGAAAGATATTCCAGGTAATATGAGCAAACGAAAGGTGGTGCCAGGTAATATGGAAAAAGCCTGAAAATGAGTTAAATTTGTTGCTCCACTTCCATATAAACAAGTAGTTTTACCACCCTTTTTCGGATTTTTAGTCGTAAGGGAGCAAAGCCAGCCATCTAATGATGAATCCGTGTTTTTTTTCAAATTAAGTCAAGTTTTGTTGTATGGCCGCATGATAGTCCGATCCCCATTTTCAACTAATTTTAGTTCATTTTGAAAAACCAAATAGGACTATGAGAGAGAGTAGTAATTATTCGTTGGAGTAAAGAGAGTTAATGAATAAAACAAAATACATTTTTGGCTTCCTTAAAGATCATTTTTTTTAGATGTGGACAACTAATATGGAACCAAGGGAGTATTAGAAGTAGATTAGTAGAAACTGTGAACAAAGATTACTTGTTACTTCAAAATATTGCTCATGTGGATGCACACATATATTAAGGCATGCACCACAGAGGTGACAATTCAAATGGTTGACTATTCATATCTTAATCCAATTGATCAATGCACCACCTTCTGTATATAGCACATAACATAAGTGATCAGACCCATCACCATCACTCTAGCATTTGTGACACCACCCGCCTCATTCCAGGACGGCGGCCGCCTGCGGCCATCAGCGACCGCGGTGGCACCGTCTTTGGCATCATCTTCATCTTCCTCATAGCAATAGCCATCATCTTCTCCATCTTTGTCCTCATACTCAGATGTCAAGCACCGCTACAAGGATAGCACCGCCACCTGCTGCTCCATCTGCCTTGCGGACTACAAAGATGGCGACATGCTGCGGCTGCTGCCGGAGTGCAAGCACTTGTTCTACCTCAATTGTGTTAATCCATAGCTGCTCTTGCACCCCACTGGCCCAGTCTGCTGCACCTCCCCGTTTCCATCTCCAATGGCGACATGGCCAACACTGCTGGCAGAGGTGGCTCCACTAACAGCATCTTTGTAGGCAGAGCTTACCTTGAAGAAATTATTCATTTATATCTTTCTCATTGTCCATTGAGGAGTGACATTATCAGTTCTTCATGATACTACAAAGCCTTAAAGTCACTTTGTATAGAAATTGTTTTGTTAATATCATTCTTTACTTTTCTCCTATGAAAATTGAAACTGGTCTGTGAATTGATACAAAAGAAAAATCCAGTCCTTCATAACACATATCTTCTGAAGTTAATATCGATCACATATTTTTCCTTGTATAAAGGAACACATTTTTCGAAGCCCAACTCTATGAAAAAAAATTCATGTAGCTTTAGTTTTCAAAGTTGTCCTGATGCGCCTCTTTTAAAATTGTATATACTTCAAAATAATTTCATATAGATTTCAATATCATGAACTTGGGAAGTCTTCTTTACAAGAAACTAGCTTGAAACACACCATAAAAATTTGCTTGTTAGATGTTGACCTGACTTTAAAAGAAGATATATTGTATATGTAGATTTGAGATATTGATTAAGAATTATATTGGCCAAGTCAATCATAAACCTGACGTGAGGGTTGCATTCACTATGACAAGTGGCTGATTCATAATTCATTATTATCTCACATCAAGATGAAAATCATTAAAGACTACTAAGGGGCCGTTTGGATCGTGAAAAATCCCAAACATCCACTCGAAAAAATCCACCATTTTTCAGAATAGATGTTTCTCATTTTTCACGATCCAAACGGCCCCTAATACTCCCTCCAGTGACTTTTAATAGACACGTTTTTTTTTCAAATGAACAAAAAAATCAGTTCATTTGAAAAAAAACTGTATTTTTTGTTCATTTGAAAAAAAAAACTGTCTATTAAAAGTGACCAGAGGGAATATAAGCAAAACGGTATAAATAAATTGAGAGAGTAGAGTTGCTTATCTATGAAGGTAAAACTTTGTGAATGCCAAAGCTATAGCTATAAATAAATTTCTTATTGGAACTATAGCTATGTGTTTTCTTGGTCGGTTGGTATATCCCTGTCAGCATGGTTAAATTTTTAGTTCATTTGAAGAAAATTGTATCTAATTAAAGAAAACTGTATTTATTAAAAGTAACCAAAGGGAGTAGAAGATAAAATAATATTCAACCAAATTTGAAGAGAGAAGCCTCCAAATTAATGCTGTTTCGTTTTTAGAATATTTGTAAGATTGAAGCATGAATGAAGAACAACTCTTATCAAACAATTGCACCTAGCTTATGCTGAAAAAGAGATTTATTAATTTTGAGGCTCCTTTTTTGAATTTGAAGTAATTTTACAAATTTCGACATTGTGACCTAACAAAGTTTTTTTAATTCTTGATGGGGTGACTTAAAAAGTCTTCGTCGCAAGAAACTAACTTGGACACTTACCATGAAAATTTGCATTGACCAAAGATACTTCTAAACTAGTTAGCTCACCTGCATCCATAAATTACTCATTATCCAAAAGCCCTCCCTCCGTATTGAAAAAAACTTGTCCCATATCAATTGTCTTATTTGATGTTATCCTTCTCATACTAATTAGTGGATGATGTAAGACGGATGGAGAAATCGGCTTTCTAATATATATATATATATATATATATATATATATATATATAGGGAAATGCTACAATGAGCAGCCCATTTTGGTGAGCACAATGAGCAGCTCACTGTAGGACCATTGATGGACGATCTTACGTCCTACAATGAGCTGCCCATTTTAGTATTTTTAATTTTTTTTTAAATTTTCTATCCTCCCCCTCCCCCTCCCCCTCCCATTCCCTCTGGCAGTCTGGCTCCCTCCCTCCCCGGCGACACCATCACCCCGCTGCCGCCCCGCCGCGCCGCAGCCCCGCCGGTGACCGCCCTCCTCGGCGACCTCGTTGCCCCGGTACCCCCCCTCCCTTCCCTCCTTCTGGCTCGACGGCCCCGCCACCCCTTCCGCCGGCCCCCCTTCCCTCTCCCCCCTCTGGCTGCCCCGGGGGCCGTCGAGCCAGAGGAGAGGGCTGCGGAGCCAACCCGTCGCCCCGGTACCCTATCCCTTCCCTCCTTCTGGCTCGACGGCCCCGCCACCACTTCCGCCGGCCCTGCCCCCCTCCTTCTCGCTCGACGGCCCTGCCCCCCTTCCCTTTCCCCCTCTGGCTGGCTCCCAGAGTGGGGAGAGGGAAGGGGGGGCGGGGCGCCCTGCCCCGTCGGAAAGCTTCCACCTTTCGCTGCCCCCACCGCCGTCTCCTCTGGCTCCCATAGTGGGGAGAGGGAAGGGGCCGGTCGAACCAGGGGGGTTGAGGGAAGGGGGGCGACGGGGTGCCCCGCAGCCCTCTCCTCTGGCTCGACGGCCCCCGGGGTAGCCAGAGGGGGGAGAGGGAAGGGGGGCGGGGCCGTCGAGCCAGGAGGGGGGGCCGGCGGAAGGGGTGGCGGGGCCGTCGAGCCAGAAGGAGGGAAGGAGGGGGGTACCAGGGTGGCGGGGCAACGAGGTCGCCGAGGAGGGCGGTCACCGGCGGGGTGGCGGGGCGGCGGCGGGGTGATGGTGTCGCCGGGGAGGGAGGGAGCCAGACTCCCAGAGGGAATGGGAGAGGGGGAGGGAGAGGGAGGGGGAGGGGTAGGATAGGAAATTTTAAAAAAATTTAAAAATACTAAAATGGGCAGCTCATTGTAGGACGTGAGATCGTCCATCAATGGTCCTACAGTGAACTGCTCATTGTGCTCACCAAAATGGGCTGCTCATTGTAGCATTTCCCTATATATATATATATATATATATATATATGGAAAAAGTTTAAATGAGATCGCACTCATTTGGCTTATATGAGGCCACTTTAAATTGTAGCCGTTAGATCTTGATCTGACGGCTATGAATAGCTATAATGATCTCACCTAACTCATGATGTGACACACTCACCTACCAACTGATTTGATATCCATCCTCCGATCGGAATCCAACGGCTATAAAGATTGGCCTCATGCTCCTTATATGAGAACGATCTCATGTAAACCCTTCTCTCTCTCTCTCTCTATATATATATATATATATCCGTTATTATGTAAATTTGATGTGTTACTATGCAACTTTCAAAATCCATTGTGCGTCCCTCCAATGTTCCTAAATCCTAATAAATCTAAGCGAATTCCAACAATTATGTAGTTTTGGCGTCCAATATAAACTTTTCCTCGTCTGAATACAATCCGAATTTGTCCACCCCTTGGACATGCAAATTGCTTATATATTATAAAGTTGTTCACATTTTGGTAACATGAGAAATTAACCGACAACAAGATTAATGCAATTTTTTCCTTAAATGCAAACGGACATCACAGAATATCCATTGAGCTAATTTCCTATCTACTTTAAAGTCCTTATCATTTTATTATTTTTAATCCTAGGAGAGCAAGAGTGCAACATTCACATTGCAAGAAGTATTCAATCAGCAAATCATATACCAAAGGTCTTAAGTAATCAAGAGATACATAGCAAGAATAGCACAAAGCCAGAAATGGCGAGTAGCTGGTATAACGAAGGTCATTATCTCTTGAACTCTTAACAACAGCTGGCCCCATCATAGACCCTGGTGTCTCGGAGACCATTGGCATAACTCATGCTGATGACAGCGGATGCGAAGAAGAGGCGGGCATCGGATGCATAGGAGGCTGATCAAGCCGCGGAGGAGGCGGCAGCAGCATAATGTGTGGTGACAATGCGAGAGGCGAGGTGGGGGTGGGGGAGGATTGCACCAACACGGAGAGTTTCTGGCCAAGGAGGCAGTAGTTCCCATGGTGCAGATGAAGTAATCTAATAGAGTCCCTTCTGGTTCAAAGGGACAGTAGCCGGGCCTGTCCAGAAGGCCCTGATGGGATTCTTGGCCCAGCAGCTTTCATATTTCCTCTTCCCAACTTGAACCACATCATCGAAGTTGGTCTCAAAGTTGAAAAGTGGCGAGGCCAAGCACAAGAAAGAACAACAAAAAAAATAGCTACCAGGAATTAGCGAAAAGATATATCTATAGAAGAAAAGTAGTTAGCAACATATTTATATAAGCGACCGGTTTACATGAGACCGCTTGCATGAGCCAAGCCATCTCTATTTGTCATATCAAGATCTGACAGCAGTTGTCAAATTACTGGGTAGTAAGTATGAATCATCCCCACCATCAGATCTTGATCTGACAATTCAAAATTACTAGTTGCATGGGACCAATCTCATTTAAACATTTCCCTTTATATAAACGAAGTATTTAGACTCCATTTCTTTCCTTTTTGGTAAAAGCCTTGACTCTATTAGTTCATTATATTACTTACACCCCTATCTAGTGTGCTCCATGAAAATACTTCTCTATTCAGGGGAGAAAAATTCTTATTGTTCTAATGGTAGGGAAGAAAGAAATATGATAAGAGGGCTTAATAAGGACACCCCTCGTTATAAAAAACAAGAGGGGTGAACAACATATTTTTCAAGACCTCCTTTATAAGTGCACTGAGCGCCTTGAAACTGAGCATTTTCATTTGCGGGATGCCAGAAATACAGGCCATAGACTGGATTTTTAATCCCACCCTCACCCCTAAAGTATGTGGACCTTCAGATTGATCTTGATCCGATGGCTCTCGGTGTGCCTCATCCGATGTGCATATAACTTTTTCCTATTTTTTGGCATATTGCATTTGAGTAATGCTATATCTCCCATTTTTTTATCATGACCAACCTCACATACTCGTGTGGTGAAAGGAAATAAAAGCATAGCCCACAGCAATTACATGAAGGGCATGTGAGGTGGCCGTAAAAAAAAGCGGGAGCAGTATTTTCCATTGCATTTTACATAGAAATATGAACACCATTCTTACATGCTGGCCCTATTCTTGGCCAAGGCACACATTGCCTGAGTGTTCCTAGAGGCTAGTATACATAGTATTTTTCACATTTATGCATGAAGTTGCCATTACATGTTTTTCCTAATACTAAATCGGAGACCCATGATCAAAATGCCGTTTAGTTGTTTGAGTCAAACAGAACTTAAAAAGATAGGCTAATATGGAAACAGATCAAGGCATGAGCAAATTGAAACGTCAATTGTTTCTTTTACATACGAAATGTTATCCTCATCTTAGAACATGTAAATCAAACTCAGTTTTCTAGCTCATGCCCTCACCATTTTATATTTTCACAACAGAATTTGCTAAGATCACCAACAACAGTGATCAACTGTAGCTACCTCCATCATATTAGCTTCTGAAAAGAGAGCGCGCAACTATGAAATGGTAATAGCTGGAAATAGTGATCTTGGAACATAATAAAAAAGTCATAAAACAACATTTACTACAAATTATCAAGAAAGAAAACATTTACTATAGTAATATTTGTGGCATACACCTGCAATTCTGCAAATATGTCACCTCATTTGGCTGGCCTGGGCATTCGGGCATAATTATTTGGAAAAACATAATATGGGCCTTGCCAATAACATCGGTGTGCTGGCGTGCTCAAGCCATCAGATTGAGATTGATGGCATGCATTAATGCGACGGCTAGCAATGCCCTGGCGCACACCAACTAGTGTGACCTAAACGCATGAAATCTGAGTCTCGAATTTTTTTGTAAACAAGCTAGATATTCGAAGTCCTAAAAGAAAACCATAAACAACATTTGGTTATAGTTTTCTCATAGTAACATTTCCTTTGAAGGAGAAGATTGGGACATTAGTCACTCAAGACAATGTAGAAGAACCTTTAAGAATCGCCTCATTTCTACAAATCCACTGTTAGGCAACTTATTTTTGGGCCAAATCCCACCCTAAATCCAGTCATTTGGTTAATAACATGAAAAAGGATGGGTACAAATGATACTTATGACCTTATTATTTACAAAATCACACCTCCAAACACTTAATTAAAATCTCACTCGTAAAATCACATTATTCCCAAACACCACTTGAGATTTATGATATCAAATATAAATCACATCTACTTGTGATTTAAAAAGACATGATTTTATGAATCACACCCTTGAATCCAAATCAAGGTTGTCAAATGCACCCTTAAGAGATAAAATAATAGTAAAATAGTGAATTTACCAAGGAAGTCTCCAATATAGAAAAAAAGAAATATAAAAACAATCACAAGGAGAAGCGGAATACCCAACGAATCACCGACTCAGAAAAACTGAGTGTTGGACCAATTGCTGTAGAAATCCTGACTGGAGGAATGGTCCAGGCCGAGTCACCCACCGAATGATCCAACGCCAAGGAACCACCCACCATGAGCACAATATGGGCAATGATCAACCCTAATTTTGCCATCAACTCCGTACTTGTCTCCTTGGTGAGAACCATGGCCTATATGGCCAAGGTTTAAAATGGAATGAGAGGAAGTGATGGTAAGGGATTGGAGGAGATGAAGATTATGCGTGTACTAGCCCATGATTATTCAAAGAGATGCCTCAATTTTCTCAATTAAAAGCATTAATATCTGAATTAATTGCATGAAGACTGGATGGTCTTCATGAAGAGAAGCGAATCTCTGATAGTGCGAGTTTATTAAGGGACTTAATGCCCAAAAAAATTAACCAAGAGACGTCCACAGTGAACTACGCAATATTATCATCTCTTAGAATATACAATGTTAATTAGATAGATCACTTTCAAATTATCATGGGAGTGTGTTAGAAATCATTCTCAAAAAATTAATTAACACAACTTAATTTGGCACAAGTACAGGATTGACTGCTATGCTTAGTTTTCTTGGCTCGTGATAAACAATGGTCTTCTCTGGCAGGAAAACTTAGCAAAAAAGAGGATTTCACCTTGCAAAGACGTGTGTTCTTTGTACTAGCAATGAGGAGTCTGGAGATCAATTAATTTTCACTTGCATTCACTCGAAGGAGGTTTGTAAATTTCTTCATCAAGAGCAAAATAAGGTTTATTTTAGACTTCGAAGGGGAGATGAATTGGCTCTCATTTCTTTCAAAATAATAATCATGCAGGTGTACTCAGAACAGATTTTTTAGTTTGTCACCTTTGTATGAGGTGAGACAAATCAACATATTTTTAAGAAAAGTTTAATGAACCTCACAATGTGCAAAGAACAAACCTCTTTTACACCAAATAAAGAGCTTCAATCAGAATCAATCTGTCAAACGAGGCATGTCCTAGAGGCCTTCGGTTTAGAAGACCACCTTGTTCAGCACTGCTATTTTTCTCTAAATAGTTTTCGAATTGTTGATCAGCTTTGCTTTGTAATTTTTTATTTTTGTAATTTTCGTGGGGTTGGTCCTTTTTGTTGGCTGGAGGTCTTGGCTGTGTGGTGCTCTTGAAGGAGGAACCGCTCTGTAACATCCTCTCGTGCTTTCCGTCTTGAGTTCATGGATGTTATTACTTCACTACAAGAAAGAGGAAGTTATGTGAAGGCTTTCAATACAATGGATGGACATGCATTTTCGCACTATCTTTGTATTGACAAGGGCTAACATAGTACAACGGGTGTAAACAGTACTTGCGCTAATTTTTTTGTTTATCAACTCTCAGCTATTTTTTTATACAATCCATACGTCCTCTTTATTTTGGAGAAAGCAGCCTAAACTGGCTAAATAAAAAATTGAACCTGCATTTCTGTTAAAGTATTTCACCCAGCCCATTCCATAATCCTTCCACATTCTGATTGTCGGTTAAATCACACAATCGAACATATCATCCTGCTGAAATTAAGGATTCAAAACAGTATTAGTATTCAAAAGGACCCCTTCCATTCCGAAGCCACTTATTTTGTAAGTCCATTAATATGCCTAGATTGTTGAAGCCAACCATAGGAAGGTAAGCATAGCACTCACCATGTCCGGACACATAGCAACAAAGTTATGGCATGACAACCATCAAGGAAATTCGCCAGCATTGCAAAAGCGGTAGTAAAATACAAAGCAGATTGAAAAAATAAATACAATCAAAAGAAACCGGCAATATGACAGATACCTCAATGTTGTCTATACCTAGGTAGTAATATCCAAAAGTTCAAGCAACAGTACATAAAGATAACAGCAGCTTGTTTTGAAGTGGAACCAACAATGCGAAATTGCTCTACTGGCCCAAAATTTATAAACGTGCAACATATGAGTTTGCTTGTGTCACATATCTCACCCATCGGTAAGGATTGTATGTCTTGGATTTCTTTGCTATTTGTAAATATTTCACCTGCATCCAAATAAAACTGAAATTGATTATTTAGAGATACAAAATATACGATTGTGGCAAGTTTTTACGCCGGATGCCCTTCCTGACACAACCCTCCGAAAAGGGGACAATGATAAGAAGATTCAACATCATCATATTCATCATACACCTTTCCACATATGTGGATTGGCTTCATGACATGATGGTTGCGTATGAAATATTAATATAGCCATCTTCCATCACAAAGCTGGTAACAATGAAAACCAGTCTGCTTTTACATGGGAGCATGGCAACATCATTCGTTCACAAAAAAAGAACAAAGGCATTTCAACTGACTCAATGATGCAGCAATTTAAACTCCTAGAATCTCATCCAGAAACAGAGAATGGTACGAAAAAATATTCAACCAAACTAAATAAACACAATATATGTGCGAGTGCAACGAGACATAGATAGAGGAACATGATGGAAGTTGCTATAATTTCAGTTTATCTATATGAAATAAAAACCTTATCTATGGTTAATAACCAAAATTTGAAAGAAAAAAAGCCACGTTCCCAATATGCAAACATCCGATTGACAGAAGCAGGAGTCATTGGTGGAGCCAGAGATTGCAAGGGTGGCAGTGGAGATGTAGACATCCAGAAAGGTCCGGTCCCCCCACATACTGACAAAGCCCGAGACAAGGAAGACCTCTATGACAATGTAAATGATACCGCAGTCCACACACAAGGCATGTCTGAAGAATAGAAGGGGTCAATGGAGTAGCCAGAGTTTGCAAGGGTGACAGTGGAGAAGTAGACGTCTGGGAAGGATCCCCCACATAATGACAAAAGCAGGGAGACATGGAAGACAAGATGCAGATGGAAGCCGACAAGAGCTAAAGGCGACAAGCAACATAACTGATGTGCACCCAGCACCCAATAGGGCCAAGAAAGTGGTGTGCGAGCTTGCTACTAGCAGGCAGGTGGAGTGACCTCTGGCGGAGGCTGAAAACTCGCCTGAAAACTCACATAGGCCAAATCACCAGCTTCGAAGGCATAATCTGCATGACACAAAACATAGACTTGTTTATACAATTCTCAGCTGCAGCGAGACTGGCTTTTAGCACTCTAACATCTTGTCTCGGGTCTGTAAACAATGATCATCCTTCACACACTAAAACTAGGGGAACATAACTGACAGTAGTTGTGGAGCAACCAGTTTCTGCATGATACACCATGCTGTACAATCACTCCACCCAAGGTGAGGACAACCAATTTTCCTGGGCCACTCACATGAAAGAGAGCACAAGTATTGATCAAGGCAGCAATTAACTGTTAAGAGTATATCTGCTTGTCTAATTTTGTCATATTTTACATTATAGAGGGTAGTGTAGTCAAGCTCTATTATCCATGTATTTTCTCCAAATTAATTCCTACTTTAGTATTTGCCTTGCATTAACAGATCCCTAGTTCAGTAATTACTTTGTATTAGATGATCTGATCTCTATACAAGTCCAATCACTGTTGTCTTGTAGTTCAGCCTTCTCGATTCAGTAATACACTACAATTCAGAGAATTCTGTCATGGTAGCAGAGCCAGTTTTCATTTTTCCCTCGGTACATATTTGTTGAGAATGAAAAAAAAGGGTGCTGGCCTATGAGAAGCAGGCCCGTCGGTTTGGGCGTCAACTTTCTGCTTCTCTGCCTCTCACCACAGGGCGTTGTCTACTCTGTCAATCATTCGAGTACTACACTTCTGCTGCACGATTGTTGTTCTGTGAAAAAGAAAGCAGTCATTGTTTTGGGCGATCTCTATTGTCAGGTCATCCTCTTTGCTGATGGCCCGTGATCATGCTCTCTTTTGCCTGGAAGGTGAACTTAAGCCCTTATGCTGCTGGAAACAGATTAGGAATGAAAATTGTACCGCTGAGCATTCTTAGGAATAGTCTTCTTACCCCTTTCATGTAACTGTTAACAGCTAACTAATGCTGAATGCCTTCACCAAAAGCTGATTTTACCCGCAAGTTCTAATTCAAAATCTATAATGCTGTTTACACAGCAAACTGCTCCGTAGATAGCAATCAGGACAGGCTACACTGTGCTAGTCCCGGTTATGCTGCAATTTTTCCAGCATGTTCAGCATGCTGGTGCACAAGTGGACTGGCATGAATTAGAAGGCGTTGCCTATTTGTCTCAACAAGTTAGGGTTTGACACAGCCAAATAATAGCAGGCCAGATTGCTGCACAACTTAAAAACAGTCTTGATTGTGGCACGTGACTGAGATAATTCATTAACCAGTGTAGCTTAGGCATATCAGCAACATGAGCATGAGCATTACATGGCTATTCTTTTAATTTACATACCAAATATAGCTGCTCCCTTCATAATATTTTGGCACACAGTAACCTGTAATATTTTCTTGTTCTACAAAAAACTGCTATCATATACTCCGCCAAAGGAGACCAGAATAACTAGAAAACAAGCATTACAAGTATAAAAACGAAATAACCTCTCACCTGAAGCTTTGAAGCATTGTACATTGGTATTGTAAAACTCATGCTTACTGGACCTGCTTCCTTGTTGATATTAGCTGTTATTTCCATAAAACACAAAAAAAAAGAGTGAACATTTGAATATACATTTCCTTTTGATAACACACATTTCGTGGTAATTGCCCTTTAATTCTATAAATATTATCCTATTCATATCCACGAGATTAATAAAATGTGATCTATGGCATTGATTAGATTAATGATGGCATTTGAGAGCCACTTGAAATTGGAGTCTGGGTTGCGGAGCCCCTAACCATAAGTATCTAGATGTTTGAATTCAGCCTGGAAAAATTGCTGTGTCACTATGTTGAGGGTCGCCACTGTATGTATAAGGTACTGTTGCACTGGAATTTTAGGGTGTTATGACCGATCAGTGCACAGGAACTTATACAGAGAGAATTTCCAAACCAAAATGTTCCCTGACCGGCTCCATAACCAGAGTCCATGAACATGGTACATAGAGTAACTAGAATGGTACGTAGACGTTCAGCATGGTAGCTATGTACCATGTTAGACCAGGCTCCATGACCCTATGTAACAATACATAACTACGATGTTGGGATCCATGTACCATGCTTGGATCCATGTACCATGGTCATGGAGGCCGGTCAGGCTAGACATGTCCTTCCCAATCTAGCGTTTTCCTTTTGATCAACTCTAATGGAGGATGGGCTCAACATCATTATGATTCCTTTAGAAAGGTAGATGTGCTGGAAAGTTTTATAATAAAATTTGTCATATCATATTCTACAGTCTTGAAAATTTGTGATCATTCTCAAGCTAAACCTATGAGAAATTTGTCTCCAAATGAAACCAGTGGTTGCCAACTGAAATTAAAAATTTGCCTTCTATCAACCATAACTTCTCAGAATAAGATGGGGACATCCACCTCTTTAATTTAAGTCAAATGTTGATGGATCTTGCCAAGAAATCCTAGGCTTCCAGGGGATATATCTTTAGATGATATTTGAGGATATAGGGGTCCAGCTTTTTACCACCACCATGAATACAATGAGGTAGGAGTTCAATACTCAATGCAAGGAATTCGTTAATCTACGGCTTTAAGTTCCTACCTCCCATTGTTGAATCTGATTCTTTATCCTTGATTGGAAGAATGGTTATACTTCCATGCATATTCATAGTAAATTGTAGAACATTTCTGGTATAGAGGGCACCATGACACCTTTCCAGCATATGTTTCAAAAAACTAATGCCGCTGCTAATTGGTGGGCTACTTTAGTTTGTTCCTTCAGCATATTCTAGTTTTGTATCAGTTCTCCCTGCTTTAATCCCCGCCACACTTTATTGTTTGTACTTGAATATTACTCTTTCTGGCTTTTGAGCCAGTTTATTTAAAAATAAAAAGAAGATAAGGGGAGGGAAAACCCGACCTACTATATGTTTAATTAGGTAGGCAAAATCTCCTAAGAATAGGGTTTTGCCTATTTAAGGATGTAGGCAATTGCTTCATAATGAAATTTCTCGCCCAAAACTCTCTACTTGTCTTCTCCAATTTCAACAGCCAGAGGATCTCAAACAAGAATTCAACAATGTTTAGAAGGAGAAGAAGCTCTAGAATACCAACCATTGTATGGTTAGGGAGGATTAAGCTCAAAGATATAGAAAGATGTAGTTTCATACAGTGTTTACATCCTTAGTCGGCATATTTGTATTAATTTAGATTATTCAAAAAGTTTCCACTCAAACTGGATGATGCATGAATATGTGCACAGTAGAATAGCTAATTTGAAGATTAATTGTTATGCTTGTCTTAGTTATATTAGTTCCATATTTTATTGGACTTCCAAAGACTTGTGTTATCATTCAAATTACAATCTAGGTGGTGTTTAAATCCTTGATTTTCCATATAATGTTTCTATTAAAATATGTTACTTAAACCCTATTCAACATCCTGATTTATCTAAACCCCTTTATACAATATTTTTAGCCGCAATGGACTAAACAAGGCCATTCAGAACTATCTGCAATGAAAAACTGCTCCAAGAGGAAGCTCCATACTGATCCTAGTACGGTAGTGCACTGGTCTTTGATTGAACTAGCAACAATTGCAAAACAGTTCTGGCCAGTCGGCGGCCTCATCAATATTTTGTTCTAGAATCAAAAGGTTTCAAAATAAGCAGAAATTTTCAAATTATTTGTTATGCTTCTATTAAAGGATTATTTTTGCTCAAGAATCAAAAGGTTTCAAAATAAGGGATGCATGTAAATGATGCCAAAACAGGGAAAGGGAGATCTAAGAGAACTTGAATGGAGTTAATAAAAAAGGATATGACTTTACTATCTCTTACAAAAGAGTTGGCACAAAACAGGCCTAAATGGAGGCGAAGATCCATGTCGCCAACCCCAAATAGTTGGAAAAAGGCATTACTTGATTATGATTTTTGCAAGTCTTGGAAATGATAGAAGTAAAAGTTCGCATTTGATAATTTAATGGCAGATATTGTACTGTCACTGATTCACGGTTCATCAGATTGTGAAGCCAATAAACTGCCTTCAGCTTTTTTTGACGATGGCCTCCCATATACAGGCAAAAACGTCCACTTAGCCGCCTTCTAAAAAGCACAGCTCAAATAATAGAGTTGCGCTCTCAATACATTAGCTTGCAACTAAAAATTTGCAATTAAACGGGTATGCCTTCTTTCAACCCAACATGCTACATTGAAAACAAAATATTGACGAGGCCGCAGACTAGCCAAAACTGTTTTGCAATTGTTGCTAGTTCAATCAAAGACCATTGCATTATCGTACTAGGATCAGTATGGAGCTTCCTCTTGGAGCAGTTCTTCACTGCAGATAGTTCCAAATGGCCTTGTTTAGTCCATTGCGGCTAAAAATATTGTCTAAAGGGGTTTAGATAAATCGGGATGTTGAATAGGGTTTAAATCTCATAAAATTCTCTCAAAGTTATGCCAAAAATCTAATAGATAGTTAAACTAGAGGCACACTCCTTGTGCATGGCTCTCTGCAGTCGCTCCCTCCTATGGCTGCCACGTACAACAGTAAATGATGGCACCTGCCTATCAATTCCTCTTTAATATTTATATCTTTTAAATATATCATTTAGCCCTCGTCCCTAAGCAACTTAATTTTCCAGCTGGCAGATCCTGAAATGCCTTAAAAAAGGGTTGACCCAGTCCATACAGCATGCTCCTCCCCCATAAACTCATTCCGGTCTTACCAGAAATGTCAGCTCATTGTGGAGCAGGAAGGGACAAGACCATCAAAATGAAGTCAGGATCTCTGCCGTAGAAGTGTGGGCTGCCAGGGAGAACTATTGGCAATCGACAGAAATTGCAAAAATGAATTTTTGGCAAGGACAGAGAGCGGCAGAAATATGGAAGAGAGGCAAAATTTTTCCAAGCAGGGAGAGGCATGTCAATCAAATAGCGGAGGAAAAGGTGGAGGGCCAACAGAGGTTCAGGGTAGCAAGAGAACAACAGAAAGGGTGGGAACATCTCTGTAAGAACAGGGCCTGCCACGGCCGGGACAGACATTTCTGGCAGTTCAGTGGCTGACTGCAAGTGGGAAGACAAAAGGCGAATTGACTTCCAAACACTCTTAGGGCTCTAGGGATGCCCAGGTCTGGAAACTCTGGAGATGGGAGATGGTTGGTTGGATGAGGAAGGGGCCCACCGAGGCAAAGCACCTGCAGGACTCAAAGGAGATTTCTATGATCTGTAGCCAAACTTGCTTAGCGATACGAAGCATGATTTCATAGGCCATAGCCCGCACAACATCTTTTTAGGTATCATGGAAGACCCAGTTACCTCGGATCAATCGTGTCCATGAGCATGGCGGTACCCTTGTTTTCTAAGCCATGGTCAGTCTGCAAGGACAGCATAGGCTCAAGACTAAGCTGCTTAGCTACTTCTAGTTATCTCACACTCCCAAACTCAGTCTGTAAAAGTACTGCTAGAGTTGAAGTCAGTGATAAAGCTTATTAATCTTGCTTAAAAAAAAGATAACGTTATTAATTTTCTGTATGAATCTTGCATTTGAGTTGCCTGGATGATGTTGTCACTTATTGGTCATGAGATTATTAAGAACAGGAATTGCTCTAATTTGATAAAAAAAATGAATGAACTATGATCACATTGCTTTATAAATACTTTAGTAAATGTAAATATATTCATCTCACTGGGTAGTAGTAGAATGATCCATGCATCTCCATGATGAACGTTCTTCAGAAAAATTGAAGATTGTGATTCCAAGGATGAAAGGAAAGTAGCTTACTTATTAGTCATTGATCAGTAGAAACCTTTACTTGGAGAAAAGTTTGCTGTCCCTACAAGGAGGGGGGCGGGGATATCAAAAGTCTTGCGGCTTGTAACAAGGCTGCTCTCTCGAAGCTTATTTTGCGGGCTCTCTCTAAAAAGGAATCTCTACGGTTTAAGTGGATTAATGAGGCATATTTTACTAATCACACTAGTTGGGTTTCTAACCCCCCTTTCTAGCTCCTATGCTTGGCAGTCCATTGTACCCATGAGGGATCATATGTCTACAGGATGTACATTCAGCATTGGTAACAGGATAAACATCTCTACATGGCTGGACCCTTGGGCATCCCCTATTGCCTATCCCCTGATTCTTACTTATGGAAGATGAGTTTTGATTCAACTTGGCAGGCAGGTGAGGACAAACTAACTAATACTTCGCTTATGGATTGGCCGTACACTACATTACTATCTCTACGGGCTAAAGAGGTAAAAGAGATAGCTCAGTTGCACATCCTCGTCAAAAGCAAGGACTCTTACGACTGACTGGCTTCTACTGGAAAATTTTCCTATTAGTATGATTGGGACTACCTCAGAATTCAGCATTCATCAGTTGAGTAGTTTTCCTTGATCTGGCTTTAGCATTGGGTCAATCGATGTTCTTTATTTGCCTGCCTCCCAATAAATGATCGCCTTCTCACAAATAAAAATTGATTTATATCTAGCCAACTGATGAACTTTATGTTGCTTGAAAGAAGAGAACAGAAATCACATTTTTCATTTTCCAATTTTCAAAATATGTTTGGAATCGCATTCTCCATAAATGCTGAATTATGAGATTCAATACTGATCATGAGGGAGAAATGAATGGATTTTCCATTTCTATTTTACAATCCTAATGTGGCTCCTTCTCTCGAAACACTAATATGGAGTCTATATCACTTTTGTTTGGAGTGAAAGCAACTGTTGAATTTTGAAGGCAAAGGTAGAGGATCCCACACCATTGCATAAGTCAAGCAGATAAGCTATTAAATTTAGCATTCAATCTGAAAGACCAAATCCAGAGACATTGTTCTTTCTTAGATGATTTGAGCTCTTGGGCATTATTCTCCTTTATGTCTTTTTCTTTCCTTTGGCCTTCGGCCTGTTCTCCCCTTTATTTCTGTCGCTTTTGCCATTACCTTGGTGGAAGAGAGTATATTTTGATTATCCTATGTAATTTCTCCATTTGAGTTAATGCTAATATTTTATTTATCAAACAAAAAGGCAACTTTTACTGAATTATCTTATTTCTTCCATTTTCTTTACTTGCCTTGCCCATGATTAATATGTTGGCTTATCATCTTGTAATTATGTCAATTATGTTGTGGAAACTGAATGGAAGCCTATGTCACATCTTGGGCACTTTTAAATGTGTTCCGAAGGAGAACACTCTGCTTCATTTAGAAATAACTTTCCAAAACCTGGGATGTGATATTTGACCACCAGACACTAATTACTAAGAATTTTCCAAAGAAGACCCACGATCTTAAGAAGAGTGTAAACGTTCACATGGTACAGGTATATCATACTTAAAAATAACATGTACTAGCAAAAAGCTGCCAATTGAGAATAAGATAAAGCATCGGCCTTAGCTCCTACAGAAGCAAAAGTTGGAAAAGTTAAATGTACCATGTGACTCTTGAGAGAATGTGAGCTTTGCACGTAAAGTCTGAGTAGTTCCACCAACAATCTGAAACAATTTATCATTTTTAAAGTGTGAGGATAATGCTCATAACAAGAGCAGAAATTAGGAACCAAATATCAAACTTTCAAAAGAAAATTTAGACATAAATGCATACCTTTTTTAAACCCCACTCAAGCTTTTTGTTAGCTTCCTTAAAGTCAGTTGTGTTTCCAACAACCCCAGGCTCCAGCTCAAAACTAACCCTGTGAAAGTCAACCAAATAGAACTTTAAAAGATGAACATGATTCCTCAGACATGGAGTCACAGACATCATCATCATCAAAACCCTTATTTCATTTGAATGGAACTGATAACCATGGTTCACAATCTTAGATTTAGTTCACGCATATTCCTAGTTCACGCATATTCCTCAGTAGCGGCTGCAGAGAAAATAGATCTAATAAACAAAATTTTGGCAGCAGCATGCAGCAGCTTGGCAAAAATACCATAAAAAAAAAGAAAGAGGAGAAAGCTTCTCACAAGGATATTCCCACTCCTGAAGCCACCAATGCCGAGATCTCAGTCATATTTCACAGAGGTCTCGCGAGGTTGAGATGGCTAACTATAATCATAGAGCATTTGCACTTCTGAGCTAAGTCTTTTCTCATTAATACCTTCCAAGTCATCTGGGACCCTTTTTTTCACCAATGCCCTCTCTTGATGGCTGTTTTTTGCATTGTCTGAGGACGTGACTGAACAATCTCAAAGGCCTTTAACTCAATTTCCTACTATTAGGTCTGCTAGTAAGTCCTCCCTAATATGGTCACTTCTAATACAAACCACCAATCCATGTTTTCTTTTTACTGAAAGACTCATCCATGTTACCAGTTGTATCTCAGTGAACTTTTGTAGATGAACGTACAAATTGGATACAATAGAAGGTCCAATTTCTGAGTAACCGAGCAGAAATTCCTTTCAAACTCGTGATAAGATGCAAACTCAAATGAAACTTCTAATGATACTATATAAAATAATAGGTTTGTGACTTCTAATTGGGATCAAAACTCATAGAAAAATTCATAGCTAATTTACACTTTTAATAAACTCATGTATTCAGCTATATAACAGAAATTTTAAGAGAAATATCTTCACCGCAAAAACATATATACCTTCAATTTAAGCTTTCCTTTGCATGTAACAAATTAGGTATGCATATATACTAACACTAAATCTCACCTTCTTCAGTTTAAGAAATTGTCCTTTACCTCCACTAATTAAGTTGATACACAAATGAAAGTATTATCAATCTAAATAAGTATGATTGGCATGCAAACACTTTTTTTTTAAACAATTACATTAGATTCTCATTCAAACAATCAGGTAGACAAGATAATTTGGGAGCGGGAGCAGATTCTAATGGAATTCCTGCCTCATGTACTTTCTTGTACAATTAGGAATGTAGTCACAAATTTAAGCTCATTAATTTGTATTAGCAGTATGTAACCTTGATGTATATGCAGGAAGAGGCATGATCACCAAAACTGTGTTTGCTGTTATACTCGAGTCAAAATCAGCACGTATCTTTATAAGAACTTCAGCCTAACAAGTCATAAAATCAGTGATCAATGAGCGGACGTAATGATATGCACAACTCTATTCTAAAATAATGTACCATGATGAAAACATATTAAGATAAGGTATCAAATAACCTTGAATCCTCCTGCTTCTTCAATAAGCGTTGTTATCAAGAAAGGAGGTTTGAACTCCCGCGTCATTCGGTAGTTCATGACAGAGAATTCTCCATCCGAGGGAACCTGCAAGTGTAGACAGATTTAGCTCAGAATGGAAAATGCAGGGGGTGAGAAAATGTAATTTAATTCAGAACAGGATTCTACTTTAGAACTAAATACAAATTTCTTGAGATAGATTCTAGGAAGATGTTACAAATGCTACAGGCTTGATCTATGCCAACAGACCAAGGCCAGCATACAGCCACCAGTATGAACGAGATATTCGACCATATGAACTGGTGGACATGAAAAACAAAGTCAACTTGCAGCCAGGCTACTACCCACTCGAAAAAGTCAACGCCCACTGCCAATTCAACCACTAGGGTGGTGCCAAATAGAGCCTCTCCCTGTCAAGGGAGAGCTTCCAGATTCGCATTGGGTCTGTGGCACCTTTGTGGGAGGAGGGTGGGTTGGGTTTTTAAGGGGTTGGCCTCTTCAATGTACAAACTAAAAAAACAGTCAAAATTCACTTACCAAAGTCAAAGTACGGTCCAGATCAAAACTATCAAGATGGACAGACTCATGGAAATTGCAATCATCAAGAATTACAGCTCCACCTCCAGTAGAACCAGCATAATCTGCAGAAGAAACAAGAAGACGTACATAAAATTGTCATTAAACAGTAAAAAAGATTTTGTCTTAGAATTACCAGAAGCAGTGCTCAGTACAATCAGAGAAGTAAAGAAGATGACGATAGTTAAGACAATATAATGGACATATCGATTTTCTTAATTAGAAATATACTTCGGATGTAGTTTCAACAGCTAATTGAAGTATCAGTATTCCAGTCAAAGTCACCAAAAAGATGCTAAGAGAACAACTTCTTTTCACTCCATAACATTTTAAACTTGTGTTATTTTCAGAATAATAATAATAATAATAATAATAATAATAATAATCATCAACAGAAGTGCACTGAATACGTTAACTGCTCGTAAAAAATGTATGTCATGACTTGGAAGAAGTTCCTTATGAATTCAACAGCTAATAAACAAGATGCTTTCATAAATCAAGTAAATGTAGGGATACCGTAGGCATGGCCTCCTCCTGTGCCAATGGAGAGATTATCATTCAGAGCTAAACGAATTTCTGGATTTCCTGTTAGATAACTTTTCATCTGGATGGTTCCATCTATCTCAGACGTAAGTATGTAACCCTGCGAAGTAAAAACACAAATAATTGATCAACAAAAATGAACTTTGAACTACGTTAAACTACATGCCCTTGAAATATGCGGCCACAGTTAAAACAAGAAAAAAGAATGAAATATGTGCCCAGAAAGTGTTTTCATGAAGAAAGACGTATGATCATGAGGGGTCCACATGATATGCTGTAATCTCAATGAAAATGTGTACTGGGCTCGGGCACACATTTCAGGACAGGTGGCTTCTCAATTTTCACAAAATTTCATTTTGCATAAAAAAGAAAAAATGAGGATTACTCACGCTAGAGCTAAATGTAACGCTTATCTTCTCAATGACATCAACAAAAATTTCTTCTCTCCTCCGACCACCAGGTTCATTGGCCACAACAGATTTTGTAACAGCTGTACCTGGCATCCTTTTAGCTCCTTGCTGCAGCAAAATTTATCAATACATGAAGATTAGTAAATAGCAAAACGTAAGAATGATTTGGAGTCAAAAAAATAATCTGAGAAAATAATGAACTAAATTCATACCATAAACATGGTAGCAGGACCAAGACCAGGCAAAAGTGCGGCATCAATGACAATAGGCTCATTAAATACATAAGACTTCAAGGCCTCGGTAGATGTAGTAAGTGGATAGCCAAAGTCCTGGAGATTGAATCATAATCATAATCATAATTATAATCAAGTAGCCTTTTCCCAACTATTTGGGGTTGGCGACATGGATCTTATGCCTCCATTCAGGCCTATTTTGTGCCAACTCTTTTGTAAGAGATAGTAAAACCATATCCTTTCTATTAACTCCATCCATGTTCTTTTAGGTCTCCCTCTCCCTCTTTTGGCATCATTTACATGCATCACTTCTAATCTTCTCATACGGGCATCTATTAGTTTTCTTTGCAAATGCCCATACCAACGCAACCTACATTCCTCGGTTTCTCCCCTAAAGGAGCTACTCTAAACTCTCACGAATATATTTATTTTTAATCCTATCTAACTTAGTTATCCCACTCATCTACCTTAGCATTCTCATTTCGGCTACATTCAACTTATCTATATGACTTCTCTTTGGTGTCCAACACTCCACTCCATAGAGTATTGTAGGCCTAATGGCTGTCCTATAGAACTTGCCTTTAAGCTTTTTTGGAATATGCCCATCACACAAAACTCTTGAGGCTGCCCTCCACTTTAACCACCCCGCATTTATCCTATGCACCACATCACTATCAATATCCCCTTCTTTATGGATAATGGATCCTAAGTAACGGACTTGATCACACCTTGGTACTTCTTGCCATCTATTTCAACTATGGTTCTAACTATAGTTCTACCTTCATTAAAATTAAATTTCATGCACTTTGTCGTAGTCCTACTTATTTTGAAACCTGTTGATTCTAAAGCCTCACTCCATAATTCTAGTTTTGCATTCAAACCTACTTTACTCTCATCAACTAAAACTACATTATGTGCAAAAATTATACACCAAGGTACACTATCTTTCATATGTCGAGTTAGCTCATCTACGAAAAACAGTCGTGGAGATTGAATATGCGAAAAAATCAAAAACATCAACCAATTATCAGATGCTAATAAAGAAACGATTCTCAATGGACCATGTATTTAGCGGTCTGATAATTCTATAGGTTAGAGAGAAAATAATGGTGTAAAAGACATAAGCAGCAAGCAAATGCATAACAAGAAGTTCCTTAGAGAAAGGCTAGAATATATATTATAAAAAAATCAAAACTATTATTCCTATGGAATGGCTTGAAAGATGGCTCATATATCCAGCTTATATCAAGAGGGTAGATATGTAGTCCTCTTAAAGAAGGTATTGGCTTTCGTCAACTATTGGATTGGAATCATGCACTTCTTGCAAAAATTTTTGTACTCTCCTCTCTCATAAGGTTCTCTTTAGTATCAAGTGTAACAACCCCTAGTAGCATGAAATTAGGTTATTTCTTTTAGGTTTGGGGGCGTTCCTTTTTTTTGGGTAAGACAAAAAATAACCTCTTCTTTCTTTTGAATGAAATATTTACTTACCTAGAGACTATTTTGATAAAGGAAACACGGATACATATATGGGAAATGGGTACAATACGATGAGGGTGTAGCAATACGAAAATTTTGAGGAAATCAAGATATGATATGGGGGAGACAGTTCTATTAAAATTTCATTTTTTACATACATTGAGACATATTTTTGGCCAGTTTTGCTGTAAAAGCGTAAATACAATAAAAAAATGTTGCGTTTGATTAACATTTTCCCTACTTAGGGCCTGTTTGGCACACACTATAGGTATTAAAGAAATTTGCCTTTGTTTTGGTCAGGACAATGTGTTCCATCCTTCCTTTCCGTCCCTTACAGGCCAACTCTTAAAGAATTGGGCTTAGAGGCCCTTTCTAACTTAACCATCCTCATGAGGAGAATTAAGGTAGAAAGGACATTTAAGCCCAATTCTTTTAAACTGCAAAGAGAAGCCAAACAGCCTCTTTCTAAGTATTTTGATAAAGCAATTTATAGTTGGGGACACACATGCAGCTGTCTGATGGGGACACGCATATCGGATACGATATGGTTACAGCTCGGAATTTGGAGTATCCTTGCTTCCTACACATTGATAGTGCATGACCGAAATAACTCAACAACAATTGATCAATTTATCCCACGGTAGTATGGAATACTGATATTAAACAGAAACAAAAAAGCCCCCAACTATTAATTATGAATGGAAAATAGAGGCAACAAAACCATTTAACAATAACACTTACAATGACTTCGTCAAGCAGCTCATATACCAGCACAAAGTTCTTCCTCAAAGAGTCTTCATTGAGAACACCAAGATAATCTTTAATCACCCGTGCAATTCTTTGCAGAAGTTCCAGAACAAGAGAAGGTGACACATTCACTCTGGTGGTTGCAACAAATAGCAAGCCAGCAACCTTCACATGTATATAGTTTACGCCATCTACATGCTATTTAAAATGAATAGAAAAGGCATCAGCACATTTGAAAGATAACATTTAATTGATTGATAACATTTAATATTACATTGAATCTGGTCAGCTTTGTAAGTCCTGTTGACCAGTTCAAATCGGGGGTTCTTGACCCAGCCGACCAATTCACTTGGCCAGTTCAACTGGTAGCCCAAGCAGGCCAGGTTAACCAAGTCAAACCAGAAATCCAGAAAATATATGTAAAAAAGAAAATTAAAAGAAAAATCCTTTCTTCATCCATGCCTAAGTGTCTGCATCCTCTCTGTCCCATTGTCCTCTCCTCCCAACCCCTTTCCTTTACTATTTTTCCCTGCCCCTTCTCCCGCTTCTTATTCTTCTTCCTCATTGTCTTCTGATCTACACATGAAATATTCATTTTATTATCTCCTAAACTTATATTTATGTTAGTATTTGATTAGATTTATTGCTACTTTAAACGTGTTTTTGATTTTTTGTAGGAAAATAAGACATACATTACTTTTGGCTTAAGAAGAGAACATAAGCAAAATATTTTGGCAAAGAGATCAAAGATCTACGGGTTGAGAACACGTCGATGGGGTTTAAAGAGCTTCATTTATTTAAAACATTGAAATCACATGCAGAGATTATCTAGACGGTTGATTGTCATCAAAGGAGAAGGGGGTTTTGTTCCTAAAGTTGAGATTCGTAGAATGAGATTCATAGAGCGGGTTTTATCCTGATTTGAATTGAATCGGGTCAATGGTTTGGTTCATGAAAAATAAAAAAAATAATAACAAACAACCCGAGCCAATGCTCGGGCGTCAGTTCCAGTCGAGCAGAGCTCAGGCGATGGGAAAACTAGCGGCGGAGCTGGGTGTCGAGCGCCATCAGGGCTGAGCTGGGTCTATGCGATGACAGTGAAGATGACGACAGAAGCACGATGGCAATGGCAATGGCCAGTGGAGAGGCGAGGCTTGACGAGCGGGAAAAAAACGGCAGCCGTGTTCAATCAAAACAATAGACAATCATGCTAAAATTGGAAAGTCGAGCTTCAATTCGACTTCAACTTGGAATAGGAATCGACGAAGGGTCGGATTTGGGGTTGGAATCGCATATAAAAACAGAACTTTGATCGGAGGAAAAAGGGGGGGTTTTGAAGCCGGAAAAACAGAGTCGTCAAGGGAAGATTTCTGCCGGATTCCGATGCTGTTTTTGCCGGAGGAAGAGGAGAAAGCCGTGGTTTTGGCGGGAGAGGAGAAGGAGAAAAAGGGAGAAGAGAACTGATTTCGTTTTTTGTGAACAGCTACAGTACCTGCGATTTGGAAGAGACAATGAATAGTGCATGTGAACAGTAAATTGCTACAGTACCGTGAATGTGATGTTGTGAACATTGTTGCTACAGTGATTTTGTAATGGTGTTTTTGGTGAATAGTGCAACATGATTCCAACAAATCCGCAGTGTTCTTGTCCGATGGCCGGCTAAATTTGCATCCAAGGCATAGATAAAACCTGAGTAAATTGGTTGTATCTTTTTCTTTCTCTCAACTTAACTTTTACCTTAGTTAGTGTATAGATCTTATTATACAATCACTGTTAATTTATTTTAGAGTTATTCTTTGTGCTCAAGAGAGGCGAGATTGATTCTTATGAATTTCAATCCAATGAATATTTGCGTGTCTGAGAGGAACGTAAGTAGACTAAGGTGTTATAAAAGAATAAGGTTTTATTGATTTATGCTCGAGAGAGATAGATCAGAGTTCCATGTTTTAATTGCTTTATGTGTTACGTCCGAGAGGAGAGCACGACATTTTGAATTGACGAGTATATGTCCAAGAAGAATATGCTAGCTAACTAGGAATTTATACAAACGAGAGAGAAAGACGATAAGCTAGTTTAATACTTTCTTAAATTAAATTAAAACTGCAACTTTTCTTCCTTGAGTTTGGTAGATTATTCATCCGTCCCTGAGATTCGATAACCCTAGATACTCACTGTAGTACAATTGCCCTGTGCACTTGGAAGGGTTCTGATATTGAAATGATCATCTTCCTCTCCCTCCTCCATGCTCTTCATCTTCTTCCTCTAGCCCCTCATCATTGCAGGCTGGTTGACTGGATAATGCCATTCTCTCAAAATAGATTTAGGGAAGATAGGCACAGCAAGCTAGAAGTGAAAGACAGGAGCAATTTCTGTTTTCTGTGTTTTGAACCACAAAAGTTTCATAATGACAAAGAGCTTAAGGGAACAGTTTGTTCATAGTGATTGTTGGATGCGAAGAGGGAATTCATATTACCAACAATGCTGTTCTTGGACGAATTGAAGAAAGCTCAGTAGAGGACAGGTTTTAGTATGGACAAGATAATGGTGTAGGTTTGTGGAGTTCATGAGCCCGGAGTTCCAGCAAAAGAGAAAACCAAGATAAATGTTGATTGAAGAGATGAGTGGTGGGTAAAGAGAGGAAAAGTAATGCAGGACAGTTGTATGACTAGTAAATAAATGAGACCCGTTTATATGAGACTGGTCTCATATAAGGGGCATCAGACCACCCGTTTCGACTAATGGTGCTCCTTAATATAGGGGACAGACATATGCTTATCCGAAGCACCGTCAAATCTCAATCCAATGGCTATGACTTAAACTGGGCTCATATAAGCCATATGAAACCGGTCTCATTTAAACTTTTCCCTAAATAAAATTTATTTATAATCTACGCAAACCTAGATTATATAAACCATGACATTTTAGTTATAAGGGTGTAGAGTAAACTAAGCCACTACTAAGGTATGTTTCCTACCTCATACCTCGGGTGCGTTTGGAAGCCGAAAAAAACCATCTTTCAAGCCTGAAAAATTGCTATCACGCCTAAAAAGAATTTGGTCAGTGAAAAGACTGATAGTGGCGGTGATGGTGATCGGTTCACTCCTCAAAACGTGTGAGAATCAAACTGACGAATCAGTCATCGCTCCTCTTCAACAAAAAAATCAGCTCCATCTCCCTTCTCTCTCCCGAATCATATCTCCCTCATTTTTAGTCCATTTTCGGTCTTCTTTTTTTTTCTTCCTTTTTTTATGCTCTTTATCATCATCATGATATCCTAATGACCTTGATATCCTATTGAAAACAAATGCCATAAAATCTATGATACAAGAAAGAGCATTAAAAATGAGGAAGAATGAAAAAGAATGGCAAAAACGGATCAGAAATGAGTAAGAAATACATCATTAAAGTTTGTCCCATTAAAAGCTATCGTGCAATCGATTACATGATAGCAAATCCTATTGTGTAATCGATTACACGATAGCCGTCGCCGTTGCCGTTGAGTATTCCTTTCCAAACACAAATCAGTGTGATTTATGTTCAGTACCCAAACAAATTTCACCTTTCATAAAATCAATGTATAGTATTTTCGCTTCCAAACATAAATTTATTATAAAAAGTTACTTAGCAAAAAGAGTTTATGCTAGTATTACTTATTTAGATTGCCAACAACAAGAAGTAACCTAAAATAAAATCGTACAGGCAATGAATAAAGTCACTGGCTTCTCGTTAAAGAAATTACAAAACTGCACTTGCTGCTGAAGATAGCAAATATGCCCTGTGTTGCAAAGTGATATAATTTCCATATTTAAAGAAAACTTCCTGTTCTACTTTTTTTGCAAGCATTTATCATCCTCCATACCTCGCTACTCCACTTCCCACTTCCCTATAAGAATCTTCTTCTCTGTCCCACTCTCTCACCTCTGCCTCCTCGTTTTCCCCTCCCCTCTGCCTCCTCTTCCTCTTCATTTTCCCCTCCCCCCACACCCTCTCCCACAAAAAAAAACTTCACTGCCCCTCCCTACCTCTGGAGAATCGCAGTTCACCCAATAATGAGCCTGTTTAACCTGATCCTGCAAATGAACCATGGCGATGGCAAGGCTAGTTGAACCATTTTGGTATACATTCCTCTCATGTCTAATCAGAGTCAACACTATGTTGTCATAGCAACAAGCATCAAACACTTATAGATGCTTCTGATAAAAAGACCGTCATGCATTTGCATCTTATGTGCCAACATAAAACATGGAAGAAAGATGTAACAAATACCTACAAAGACAGGTGGTGCCTCATCTCCTTCATCTCCTTTCCAAAATTTCACATTGCGAAAAAATATCTCTGCACTTCCTTTTTGCACCTCACCACGATCTACATAAATTTGTAAATTTAGGGTTACCATTTGATGCTATAGATGAATACACTGGACATGTTAAGTTTCGAATGACATCTGAAAAACAAATACATAAAATCCTCCTCAATAGAAAATTGTTCAAAGCAGTCAGGTTAACGGATTGAAAAGTCATTCTTGTCATGATAATTAATGTACCAGCAATATAATAAACATTAAATGGCTCTCACTGTGCCAATATACTTGAACTAACAATCTAGGATCATAGAGATGCTTATCTCATCCAATATGCTATATTAGGTTTAGAAAAGACAAAATTAGATAATGAAAGTCTGAAAATCAATTGTAAGGATTATGATATTTCAGTGTTATGATCATCATCACATCCCAAGTATTTTGACACAGAAACCAAAATGCAATTTTACCCTCAAGTTGTCAAATGTGATAGTATGCAAAACACTAGTATTGTAGTCATTTCAGTATTTCTAATCTTTTGCGATAACATATTAAAACATAAGTTACAGCCTTCATCCAGCAGTATGAGAATAAGCATCCCCTTTAAAGAGTTCATTAAAATCCCATAGTAGATCACAATCCACAGAAACAGAATTGAAATTCAATAAACAACTTTATAATTATAAATTTGGTACTTCTGCAGAAAAATTGAGAAGTTTCAGAAACAATTTCATCACAAAGACCAAATCCCAATAATCTTCTCAGCATGACTAAAATAGCCTCATCAATAAACAAGACGACAGGACAGAGGACAACTTGAATTTTTTATGAGATTCACTCATGTGAAGCATAGGAATTTCACGTTCAACAAAATGCATGGATCTTTACTTAAACAAGTGATTTGAAAATAATAGACAGATAACATGGCATTATATAATACACACATAAAAATTAAATGAACTTATCAGAAGTCCGCATAATATCGGCAGCATTCAATCTCCATGAAAGGAATTTTACCCATTGCACATGAAACTTCATCATCCCATTAATAAATCAGAAAACTGAAAAAAGACCGAAAGCCAATGCCAGGAGTAAATGACTAGATGCTTTTATTCTCCTGAAGAGGTGAGCTGGATGGAGGGAAGATTAAAAATGAGGGAGGCATCTGAAAGTAATCAAAGAAAATGCATAAAATCTATTACCCTTTAATTATAACAAAAAGAATTTACATGTATATTTGAAGCAATATCTACATCCACTTGTATTCCAAAAATTAAAAGGAAAAGTAGACAACAGGAAGCAGAAGTGGATCATCAAATTGGTACCAACATAAGACAACCATCAATGAAATTCCTCAAGCAAAAAAACAAGAAATTATGTATACATTCTATCGACTACAAAGAAGAAAATTATACATCAAAATTACAGACAAGAAAAACTGTTAGAAAGGAACTAGTCCATCTAATTCACTCCAATAGCTAGATGACACATAGAAGAAAACCAAGAAAAACACAGAACCACTCTAGCCAACCATCAGTAACTAAGCAAGCTCATGACAAACTTATTACAAAATCATGACAAGACTTATAACTATGCTAGAGTAATTTATCACACACATCTCATAAAGAAAATATAGAATTTGACCATCAATCTTTTGGCAATGGCTAAATCACTCATGAAAGATATGCCTCAGAAAGTAAGAAAAATATAGAGAAAAAAAATTGGAAAATAAAAATAGAGTGCTGGAAAACAGACAACCAACTGAGAAAATTCATTTATCAAAACCATTTCAATCCACAAATAAGATAATGTTTCTATGAAAGACTTGCACAGAATCCCCAATTCAAGGTGTATACCAGAGAGCAATTAAGAAACATCATAAAGAACATTCGTATTGACAAACAACAAGAAACAGGTAAAAGAACCTGAAACTCAATAACAGAAATTTTTTTCCTTGTTGAGCAAGTACAAAAAGGAATTCTTTGCAGATTCAAACTAGATAAAGCAGAAATTCATCATTGCAATTACACAAAAAGCGAATACACTTCAATATGACTTAACAAGATCAATCCAGAATCCTAAATACATATTTTAAACAGAATCAGACTTGGGTTCATTCTTGCCACAAAATTCTAAAGAAACTTACTTTCTACAGGTCCAATTGAGGTTTTTGTTTCTGTATTCCTGATTTATCCACTAGGTCAGTCTGGTTGGTTATTTGCGCCCAGTTTTGGCATAGCAGTTATATCTCAATTTATCCTCTTTATCCAAGGGATTCATAATTGGACCTTGAACCCATTTCATATGATCGGAGTTACCGAAGTGTACTTGTCCTCCTCTCTTTGAGACAAGGAGCAGCATCATAGGTCTATTTCTCTATTGATCAATTCTCCAATCTTTTTGTTTAAATTTTTGCCTCTTCCTTTCCCTCTGAATCAATCTTTTTCTATCTCGCAATTTATGGTATGTTCCATTAAATTAACCGATTAATGGACTTTTCCTAACACAACTGTGAATGTCCAATCAATAGGTAGATCGCTCTCAGTTCACCTCAGCCAATTTGTCAACCTCGAATGATCCTTCGATTGATCGCAAATAAATTCTGGTCAATCACATTTTGTATCTGGAAATTTTTCTGAGAACATCATTCTCCAATAGATCACAGAACAAAAATTGCCCCATAACACCGATCAAAAAAGGCCCTATAACACAATTTTTAAACCTATATTTTGATGAATTAATATCTTCTGATGCCCAACTGATTCACCTAGTGTTGTGTAGAGATGCGGACTACCTTCACCTAGATTCCTACTTCTGCAGCTATAAATCTACATTTTTCATCTTTGCAATTACTAAAAAAACGAATACACATGAGTATGACTTAACAAGACCAATCAGAATCCTAAATTCATAGCATTTTAAACAGAATCGGACTTGGGATTCATTGTTGCTGCAAAATTCTAAAAGAAACCTGCTTTCTACAAGGATCAAACAAGGAATCACAAATAAACAAAGTGGATCTTGCAAGAAACGAAGCAGCCACCAAATCAACTCATCCGTCTAATACTAGATCTATATGAGCACCAACCCAGAAATGTTTGAAAGAACTAGACCACCAAACTTACAGTCTCTGAAGACAATATTGTCGCCTCTCTGCGAGAGCACGAAGAACTGGGAGATCATTTCGATCGATTACTGATCGTTCTTTACCTCCGACGATTATGGCGGAAGTTCCGGCGTCGGCTGATGAACAACGCGTCGAGCATCCGATCCCAATTCCCAAGTAAAGGGGTCTATAAAAACAGAACCGCACTCTAAACCGGTTTAGGGATCAATGAAGGTATCGGTCCAGTTGACCTGTTCATTTTATACTCCGTCCGGAATTAGTATTACCATAGGCATATTTTGGAAAGCCTATGGTGATAATAATTCCGGACGGAGGGAGTATTCCAAAATACTCATAAGAAAATTTGTGTCCTGGAATAGATGCTCCTTGTGGCTTCCACACTCCGGCTCCAATTTAATAACCGTCACCTTCTTGTCTACCGGCAACTCCACTCTCCGGCTCCGCCTCCCAGTGCCTCTTCCTGCTGGGGTTGGCCCGGGCCTCCGACTGGCCTCTTCTAGACTTCCAATGGACAATTCCGATAGTCGGGCACGCTGTTGCAGAGGGGTCCAATGCGGAGGGCCTTGGTTTAACTTCATCTGGCGTCACATCTTCTTCTGATCGAATTAAAATATATATATTTTGGGGCTGTTTGGATACCACTATGGGACAAAAAATATAAATCTCCTTTTCTTTTTGTTAAAAGAATTAAAAAGAGGCTTATGTTTCAAGTTTTTTTTTATTTTTTACCTTTTTCTTTTTATTAAAAGAATTAAAATAGTTCTTACGTAAAAATATCCATCCTTCTGAATGGCGATGGCAGAGGTAGAGGTAGAGGTAGAGGTAGGGTGAGGACAGTTTGGAGGTAGTTGAAGGACAGGCTCGAGAGGAAGAAGGAGAAGAGGGGTGGCTGGAGCATGATTGGAAACCCCACCCTTTGGCCAAACTTGTCCACCTTCCCATGCTCCAAAGCGGCAACACCGTCTAGAACCAACTAGGTCCCTCTCCACTTGTCGCCTCCCCCGAACACACTCTCGGCAAAGACTAGCAAACCAAGAAGGAAGGAGGCTCCATCTCCAGCTTGGGATCAGGTTTTGCGGTGTCTTTGTCTTCATCAACAGGGGAGGTGGAGGGTCAGAGGTGTACGCATTGTGCAACGGAGAAGACGCCGCAATGGAGGACAAGTCCAATGGAGTTGAAGTCGTTGTGCAACGGGTGCAGGGTGAGGTACAAGTTTGGGAGGATGCAAGAGAGGATAAGAGAAATCGTACCCGGGGCTTGATTTTAACGTCAAGCTAATAACCACTCTTGTTTATCCTCCGATGTTTTCCAACGATGCTCCGAAATTTATAGAGGTTTTTTAAAATTTTTAAAAAGGGATTGAGTTTCTCTAAAGATAATTCCTAGAATACTAAGAAATCTAAGGCCACAAGGAACTATGATTCTCTTGTGCTCATGGATCATCTAACAAGTCAATCCTTAGGAAAGATGAATCTACCACTAATTTCATAATATTCTTCTATATAGCCATTTGTAAGATAATATAAACTGAGAAGAAGATTAATGTATTCTTGAGCTAAGACTCATGATATATAATGAGAAGCTTATAGCTCAAGAATTTAGTACCATCTTTTAAGGATAGATCAACCAACATAATCTCTTTAAGAAAAGAGAAGAGAATTATGCTCTCAAGAACTTAGCTATAGAATAGGAGAAACCAGCTAAGTTCAAGAAACTAGGTAGAGATCCATGATGGTCTCAAACATAATTCTTCTTCAAGAGAAGCTTTAAGAGACTAGTGGAAATCTCCCCATCACAAAAAGTGGGGGGAGGAAGCCTATTTATAGGCAAAAGAGAGCCTCTTGGGTGAGGGCTTTGATTACCCTTCAATTCACCTTCGATTTGACTTTGATTCACCTTTGATCTAACCATAGGATCCATTATCCATGGTTAAGATCAAGTATAGCCCATAAGGCCAAATCAATGAGTAGGATGGGTCTATCTTGACTTTTTCAATAAGGTTTTAGATGAGGTTTTCTAAGCTAAGGGTCTTTCAAGTCTTTGGGCTTTGAGTTGCTCATCTTGTTCCGTGAGTGGGCTCCCTTCTTTGAAGTGGACTCCATCTTTTGTGTAGGCCATTTACTTTAAGGTGGCTTCTTCTTCAGGAGAGCTTGAGATGGGCTTCAACTTGAGAGCACATTTCTCTACACATACCCCATTTACTTTTTACATCCGCTTTTTTATATTTTACCCATACATCTTTCACACATCCCATTTTCTACACTTACATCATACATTAGTTTTGATCATTCAATTTAACATATATAAAACTATGCCCTAATAATATATGTCTCGTGTTGGGCGGGAGCCTCTCAAGGTCAAAATTAATAACGGAGAACTCGCAAGATCTAATCATGGCTCTTCGAGCATATTATGAAACCACTTCGGAGAGGTCTTCGCAAGGCCTTTGTGAAGAGTTTATTGAGTAATACGGATATATCGAACTAACTCAACAATCATTATGTGAAACAGAGATATAATAAGTATACAAAGCCTTATAATGTTCCTTGTGATGACTGACTCTTCTAGTTCTAACCAACTCAGTTTCGAGTAACTTTAAGAGCAGTGCTCCAACAACAACAATATATCACACATAATTGAAATTTAATGAGAAACCCTTGAGAAAGACACAGGCGTACTGCAAGTCTTGACCTTGAGAGAGTTGTAATGTTTTAAAGACTCTTACAATAAATAGGGACTCTTCATCCTATACTGATTTATGTATGTAGTGTTAATTTCATTACTTTACTATTGGTTATCTGGTTTACAAGGTTAACACAATTGGTAGTATAAATGGAAGATAGGGTTCTATCCAAAACATATCAATAATGTTCACAAAATTTTTATGGATAGCACGTGAGGAATTAGGATGTGAGATTTTTACAGTAGATGCTTCAATGAGTCTTAGAATAGGACGCAACTGACAGCAAATTTTTTCGACACCTGTAGGTTTAGTTATAACCTTTTTAGTTTAGGTTGTTAGTGTAGAAATAGTTCTGCCAAGAGCATTAATTTGACCTGAGGTCAACTGTTTAAGTTTAATTAAGGTTTAAACATTGCTTAATTTCTAATACAACTTAGTCCAATAATAGTTATTATGTTTTTCATGTGATACATAACATATACTGGCTGGAATGATGCACGACAAAGCATGAGAGTCTTTGGTTGACAAATTTTTCAAATTGACAAGGTTCAATCGATGTTAGGTATTTATTGAATTGTTTTACTTTCACACATATCTAGTAGCTTCACGAAATAAGACCATTATAAATGAACAACAAGATCAAGAATTGGAGAAAGAAGTAACCAAGAAACAACAAGTAATGAGGGTTCTCACCAACTCAATATGAGTAATTGACAAAAAGATTCCAATAATCAATCAAAATCGATTCATAAGTACAATAATAGAGCATATAATTTCAACACTTTCAAGAACTCATTCAAGAATTTAAATTATCGCAACATCATCAAGGACATAACATTATCTGACTTCAAACGCATAGGAATCTAGGCATTAAGAGAATGAAAACTTAGAGGAAGCTATGTAAAAACCATCCTAAATTTCAGAAGAAGTTTCTTCTCACTTTAGTGAATTTGATCCTCCCCGAACATCGCTTCACTTTGCCTCACACTCCAACCAACAAACAAAAAGAAGACGATGGAGAGAGAGAGAGAGAGAGAGAGAGAGAGAGAGAGAGGTGACTGGTCGGCCAATAAGTAATTACCAGCCAACCCTATTCTTGGTTTAAATAGGACTAGGTCTTCCTAGTTCGACTAGGACTCTCTTTAACCTTTGATTTAACCTCCTTTTGATCTCAATCATCTATTACCCACATTTTCCTCATACCCTTTGGCATCTGGTTACTATTGGCAACCAGTTGGTTTGGATTCCAAATCCAATTCCAACTACATAACCACTTTCTAATTAGTTTTTTGCAACTCTAAAACACGTATCTGCCTAACCAACTCATAATTTTCCAGCTCCCCTCATGTGATGGTATCTCTTCCTATTGGTCGCCTCCGATCACAAGAATCTTGACACATCTATCCTATCTGGTGCCGAGTCCTGGAAGTGTCCAGTTCAGTTAGACCTCCCAACAAACTCCTAATTCACCATCAGTTTCTACAATTATCATCCGATAACTAACTCTCGTCCTTATTATAAATCACTTCTAATCGTGCAAGATAATCATCCAAAAGATTTTGATTCCATCGTCAATACTTGGCGCCCATGTAGGTCTGATGCCCAGTAAGTGGTTACAATTATGGATTTTTACTCCAATTGATAACTTCTAATGTTACTTCTAACTTAACCAGGAAATTACCTTTAATTCTACTTCGTCAATCAGAACTCCTATACGAAACGTTGCACCCCACGTGAACCTAGCACTGGCGCCTAGCCTCACCCTAGAGTCAGGCTCTCCTCTGACCCTGGCGCCAGGCTCAGCCTCAGCGCTCAAGACTCCTGAGCCAACCGAGTATTCTACAAAACAATTCTAATGCCACACATGAAGTAAATCACACGTCAAAACACATAATTCACAAGAATTCAAATTGCGACTTCTACTTTCCTAATTTAGGTCGATCATTAAAAAAAATTATACAAAGTTTTTGGTCGTTACAACTCCCCTCAAGGAAGGTTATGGTAGAAAGGAAAAATACCCTTTTAAAGGGTAGAAAAGACCCTTTCTTCCATCTATCTACCAAAAAAAAGAAAATTACTTGGAGAAGAGATGCAAACAAAAATTCTGCCCCTTCATAGAAAAGAAGAGAGAAGAAATGTCTTTTTTGATCGCATGCTTGGATAGAAAGAACAGGAAAATTGGATTTTCTTTCATGTGTTCAGAAAAAATAGAGAAGAAAACACTTTTTCTTCGTTGTTATGTTTACTACTCCCTCCGCCATTCGAGATGAAAAGGCAAGAAAAAAGTTATAAAGGCATTTATCCTATGGGCACCACTAGTGTCATCTATATGACATTGAAGATATAAAAGTTCTGGTACCAGAGCGGGGTGGTGTGGGTCTGGGTTTTAAGTTCCGGTACTGGGGTGGTTCCGGGTCCTTGATACCGGACCCGTGGTGAGTTTGGGAAGATTCTAAGTTTGAAGAATTAAAATGGTTACAGGGCCGGGTTTGCCAATACCTGGCCCAAATCCGCCCCGGTTCCATCCCTAGGCGGACCTATGTTGAGACAATGGAAGCCATGGCCACCCCCTTTCTTTTCAAAAATTTGAAACGCACCCTATACTAATACAAATTTCCCAGGTTGAGCCAAGATGGGTCCACCTCTTGGCTATCGGCCAGGATATCCTCCAGCAAACGGGAGTTAGTGATAATCAAGATCGATTGCGTACAAGCACGTACTGTGCGCTCCGGCAAAGAGCAGTTTTTTCTGAAGCGCATAGTTCATGCCAATGCATTGTTGATCCCGATGTTCCACGGCTCCTATTACAGGAGGATGTCATGGCGGATTTCAAAAGTCTACCTCTCGGTTAAAAGAGAAAGGCGTCGGTTCAACCGACGCCTTTTACTACCTTATGATTTTTCGTCTCATTTTAAATAGGCAGTCACTTCAACGATACATATCTCTCTCATTTCTAACCCATTTTTGCCCATTTTTTTCATTCTTCCTTATTTTTAGTGTTCTTTCTAATCATTATGATATCACAAAGATGTTGAGCCATCACATACCATTTATTGTAGTTTTTGTAGTATTTTTTTCGATAAATAGCATGCGATGGATCAACATCTTTGTGATATCATTATGACCAGAAAGACCACTAAAAATAAGGAAGAATGAAAAAAATGGACGAAAATGGATAAAGAATGAGAGAGATATGCATCATTGAAGTTATCACCCCTTTAATAAGTGACTGCTCTGTTAAGGCATCGGTTCTGTTAACTGAGAGGCGTCCTTTTGGTTTAGTTTAAAAAAAAACACGTCAGATACCCTATTTTTCAAATATTTGCTATAGTGCGTCATTTTCGTAATTTTTTTTTATGATTTATTATGCTATTTTCCCTTTGGAGAACTGGCTGACTGCAGACGTATAAATACAAAGAAGGATCCTACACACTTTGGCAATTTTGACTTCTATGATATTGTTAGAATAATGTAGAGTCAATTGTACGATGATAACGTAGAATTCTGACACTACCCGAATGGTAATACATATTGTAGAAGAAGAGATGCAAATGTTAGCTAAAAAGAAAGACGAGAAGAAAAGGATTGATATCTAGTACTATTGAAATTTAGATTTTCTAGACATTGAGGAGTGACCTAAACATTGGCGTTGGAAATGAGAATTTTTGAAAAGTGAATAGAAAGACTTTTCTTTTAGTAATCTTAAGAGGCAATTAGAAAGCTGAGATGACAAAAAAGGAGCGTCCAGTCCATGTGGCTGGGCCCCCCCTTGTTGGTAGAAAGTGGTGAACAGCATGAGACCTTGAGTATAATGACCGTTGCCCACGCCTCCACTTTTTTGAATTCCATGAGCAACCATCATCCCCAACACAAACCTTCTTTCACTTTATATCCAACAATGAGTCCCAATAAATGACTGCAACAAGTAGGAAAAAAGGCAAAAGCAGAAAAACCAAGGTCCATGATTCTCTGCCAAGTCCCACCAGTTGATCCACTCATACAAGGGACTTAAAGGATAGTAGTTCTTCATTTCCAGAATATGGGTTTTTTCATCTGAATTCCACAGTTTTGAAGGAAGAAGATGAGCAACATCCTGGTCTGATTCTCACTCTCCTAGTACTCATTTGTTTTGAAGAATAGAAGGAGGCTTACCTTTTTTATTTGAGTGACCACAGGTTATAAACATTTCTGGTTTTGGGCTTACATAGGATTTAGCTTATTTGCTTTATTCAAATCTCAATTTTATTGCAGCTTTGCTACATATAAAATCACTTCCCTGTGGTTTAATTTCCAAAAGAATTAGTGTTCTTTTAGTTAGTTTTCATAGTTGAAAATCCATCTTTAATTCGTTACGCATCTCAGCTCATTGTATATGCTCGCAAATATGTTCCAGGGTTTTGTTTAAGAATTGTATTTGTGTCATGATTGTTACCATCTCTGCCATTTATGCTTCCTTTTCTTGATTTAATACTGGGTTATTGGATCGAATAAAATAGGAAGCAGGTCAGGATTTTTCAGTACCCTTCAGAGACTACATATCCTAGCTCTGAGCTCTGAGAAAAAGTGAGATGAAAGAGATAAAGGGGAGACTTTTCAAGAAATTGAAATCCATAAAGCAAATTGGTATTTCGCAGAAGGAACGATTACTTCATGTAAATGCATCAGATGGGTGGTTCAACACCTTCACTGCAAACTCCGGCTACACACTTGAAAATCCATCACTTCAAATTCTCTCATCACAAGAGGCTGAAGTGGGAGAAGAAGATGATACAAGGCTCGGCAGCTCCGTTGACAAAGAGAACATTAGACCGAATGAGTTCATCAAAGTCACAATGTCATCGAGAGAGAACTCAGATGCAGAGGTCTGCAATTCCATCCAGAGTCCTTCATGCAATCCATCCTTTTGGCTTCAAGGCCTAAATTCAGAATGCTTGTCTGCTCCAAGCCATCACAAAGGCTTGCAGAAGCTGGTATCTGATGACAACAAAGCTTATGACATACAGAAGACAAAGAGGAAAGATGGCACAGATGATCATTTATCAGAATTCGAGAAGAGGAGTCCTCCAGGAGGAGAAAACTGTGTGATCCTCTATACGACCACCATTCGAGGCGTGAGGAAGACTTTCGACGAATGTAACATGCTCAGATTCCTGTTGAGGAGTTTGAGAGTTGCTTTCCAGGAGAGGGATGTCTCAATGCATATGGAGTTCAGAGAGGAGCTGTGGAATATCATGGGTGGACGATCATTACCGCCAAGGTTATTCATAAAAGGAAGATACATTGGTGAGGCAGAGGAGGTGCTGAGATTACACGAGGAAGGGAAGCTCAGGCAGTTAGTTGAGGATATTCCTCTGGATAGGTTAGGAGGCATATGTGATGGATGTGGTGGAATGAGATTCCTTATTTGCTCTGAATGCAACGGGTGTTGCAAGCTCACCAGCGGCGAGCAGGACTCGGACACAAGATGTCAGTCCTGCAATGAGAATGGATTGGTAGTATGCTCTTTGTGTTGTTCAATTGCTATGTAAATTGTAGCGAAAAGTAGATAGTTCTATGTAAATTATAGTGTTTGTACCTGATTGGAACTTAGGGTGTTCTTGATCGGAGTTCATGTTTCCCTATGCTTTGAATCCATCTTCTGGCAAGAGAAAGATGCCTTGTGTCATTTGGAACAACTTGTTGACCAATGTTCAATTATGCTTAAATCAGAAGGAAGCTTTCTCAATTCAAACCTCCCAGGCAAACAGTAATAAAAACACAGAAGTCTACTCAATGAAACATGTAAATCAGAAAGGGGGGAGATAAAGCCTGAAATTGAAAATATTATATATTAAAATAAATAATAGTCGATTGAGAAATAGGCAAACTTAATTCTCAATCCGGTTATATACCACATAGGGGCCATTGCATTTTTTTTGCAATCTGACCTAAAAGGCGTCATGGGCAGAGATGCCTTCCTTTCCGTTTGTGAGGAAAACATCTCTTTTATTAATGTTTTCTATTTTGCTACATTTTTAACTAAGAGATCGTTTAAAATAATGTTTTAACATGCCTTAACGAAAAAACAAATATGAAAGCCAACAACAACTTTATGCCAAAGTCAATACTTTGAAGACGTCGTTTGAAATGACACCTTACCTTTTTTATGAAATATACATTGAAAAAGTCGTTTGAAGTGACGTCTAAAAAAAATCACGCAAGGGCCAGTGCCACGTTGGTGCCTATGTGGCATATTAATTAACCAGATTGGAAATTAAATTTGCTTCTTTCCTAATCAGTTATTATTTAGGGGAAAATATATAAATAATCATAAAAAAAATTACCAAATTGTCGCATTGTACAACTTATTTCCCGAAATGGTGCTCTGACAAGCCACGCAGGCGCCAGCGTGGACCCGACGCCTTCATCTTTTAAACCGACCCAAAAGGCATCAGTTGGTTCGCATTAAGGCGTCGGTTTAACCGACGCCTTCCTCTTTAACTCAAAAGGCGTCGGTTCATCTTTTAGTTTTTTTTTTCTGAAGTACCTGAAAGGCGTTAGTGTATCCTTTATAACGGAAAGGCATCGGTTAATCCAGCACCTTCCTTTATAACTGAAAGGCGTCTTTCATTTCGTATTTAACACATCTCAGGCTCGGGCTCCACCGCACCGAGCCCTAACGCCTCTCGTTGTTCTCGCCAATGACATCCTCAACGCTACCTCCCCACGCTCGCCACGGCCATAGTACCTCTCGTCGTCCTCGCCCCGGCCACCACCTCCCCGTCCTCACCCGGCCTCCGCCTCCCGTCCATTGCCTCGGCCAGTCCTCGTCCCGGCTCGCCTCGGCCAGCTCCACCTTGCCGTCCTCGCCCCGGCCACCACCTCCTTGTCCTCGCCACGTCCAAGCCACCGCCTCACCTCGCCTCGGCTGGCCAACAGCTTCTCCGGCCATTTCCTCATCCCATCGCTCGCGTCTCTGCCGGTAATATATGTTTAATATCCGTTAGAAATACATATTGATGTAGCTTTTGTATTGCATGAAATTAATTATGTTATATTTGTGTAGTATTTGATAGTGTTTCTTAAAAGTTTTGTGAGAAGAAATGGCGGGAGAAATGGTTCTGTTTGTGTTAATGTGCGGTGGCAGAATTGATATAGGTAAATACGAAGGTGGTGAAAGTGTAGGATTATTTATTAATAAGCCAAGTACTTACGAGGAGCTAGAGATGCAAGTGGTAAACAAACTGGGATGGGACCAAAGATTGTGAAAAATTCGTATGAAGTACAAGATGCCTGTTATTAGAACAAGGACTACTATAATACCAATTGATGATGACAATTCTATACAACAAATGTTATATTTTGTGCCTCATGTGCTTAGCTTCGAGCTATGTGTAGAAAAAGAGGCGCGCATGCCTAGGTTTGTAAATGATGGTGAATGCGGAAGTAAGAGTACTCGCAGAAATAGGTCGAGTGGACACTCTAGAGGAAGGCGTGTTGAAGATAATGAAGAAGATGATTTGTCTATATCACTAGCGTGCAACGAACCACTTTCGCCTAGTTTGAGGTAAGTTTATTTAAAAAATTATTCTAACCATTCAACTTACGGTTAAAAGAATTGTTTATTCATGATGTTAGTTTAGTTTTGTTTAATGTAGGCACACATCTCATGCTCATGAAGCAATGAATATTGGCATGGCACGAGGTGGTGGGTTTGGCACACAAACATCATTTCATAACCCCTATATTTACACTGGTTCAAGTGGTATGCAAGAGGGAAATATGAATGATGAGGAAGATGAGCATATTTACTCTATATGCTTGGTAGTACTATATTTGCCGATAGCAGCAGCAGCCATGTGCACCCCATGTATCTCCTGTTGTTAGAAGATTTGTACACCACGGGATAGTATGCATGCGGCAGTGCCACCCTAGCTTACTAGTACAGAGAGTTGGGGAAAACTTGTCAACCAAGCACATTAGGGATTGCCGGGTGCATCACCCTCATCCAGGTAAACCATCAACAATCTTTGACTACTATATTTATCATAAGTATAACATTTGATTCATGTTGGGTGTGTATGTGTCAAACAGCTATGGTCATGGGAGAGATTGCATGTCGATCGTCCAAATATTATGAGCACTCCACTAGATGGTTTATCACCGTTAGGAGTTCGGTATGTGTTATTTATTTAATTTATTTGATGATCTTGTATTGACATTTTAGATAATTTATTCCTCATCCTCGTTATGTTAGGTGGAATGCGAAGAAGACAAAAACTGTGAATCCTCACAGTGTCTTGGCGATGTATAGATCGGAATTAGACTATCAACGATCCAGCCAGGTATTGCTCGTTAATATTGCACGCGTTATGAATATGACGAATGTACATTTCACAAAAAAGTTAAGGACCATATTCATATGTTGTGTAGGTAACATGGCAACCATATCATGATGATGTGTTAGCGCAATTACCTGGAATATGTACGGATGGAGCGCATGTGTGGCTATCTAGGACGCCACTTATATGTGTTGACATCGTCGAGATGAATGTTCCAGATCGGGTCATGCTGCAATTCAGATTAGAGCAAGTTTTTCCCCCACTTGTTGTGGAGTTTATTGAACGATTATCGCGCCGAGGCCAAGGGAGTTTTGATTGGAAGTCGCATCATGCAGCCTACATTACTAGATGGGACGACCGGACGACCACTCTCGTTCAGGGGGAGCCTGCTATGACAGAGCGAGATGCGGATAATGCATATATGAGATGGTACTTGAGGATCACCAGGAGACTTATCATGCCACCCGTGCATGAGGCGGAGATGTTATATCAACCGCGGGGCAACACTGAGAGGGCATTGGTGAGTATCTTTTATTTCGTATTTGATTTAAGTCACTGTTGTTCTGTGCATTGGTGAGTAGATAACATATATTTTTTCCTTTCTAGCTTGCTTGTGTGAGACAGACATTCTCTCAGACGGAGGGAGCTTTGGTGGACCGATCCTATGAGAGCTTGCTAGCGGCATGTCAGACGCTACACGATATCTCTGGACATGTTCTTGCGAGTTTGCCATTGCTTCATCCAGTTATGACAGAGATTCCAGGATTGGAGGTTGTTCGAGGACCTTTATCAGTTTCGCCCGACGTTGTGATATCATCAGCCAACACAACGAGTTTTACCCCATCACCAGTTGTTCTAGATGCGCTGCTGGAACAAGTTGAGAGGCCTCTTTCTTCGAAAGTATATACTCGACGACAACGTGCACTTCGTGCTCTACGTCAGGCACCTTCCTCTTCAGATGCTATACCTGATGTTGAGCCTGAGGATATTCCAGCTTGAGCACAAGGACGGGGTAGGAATAGGTTGATGAGAGTTGATTGAACACTTGTAATTTTTTGCTTAAATTTATAATACTTTGTATAATCTTGTAATAATTTGATAGTCTTTCTAATGTCTAAATTGTTTATGTAAGTTTAATGACGTCTATGGTTTTATCGGTGTTGAAGCTAAATTGTATATGTAAGTTTAATGATTATGATTTTATCAGGTGTATATGTCTATGGTTTTATTAGGTGTTAGAAGAAAATTTCGATTTCGTAGAAGGGAAGAGGTTTAAAGAAAGGATAGACGCCTTTAAGAGAAAAAAAAACCTCAAGTGCTTGAAAGGCGTCGGTTTAAACGATGCCTTCAATCTCAACAGAAACGCGTCGGATCAACCGACGCCTTTCTAGTTAAAGATAAAGGCGTCGGTTTAACCGACGCCTTTCTTGTTAAAGAGAAAGGCGTCAATTTAACCGATGCCTTTTGGGTCAGTTTAAAAAAAAAAGGACATGACGCTGGCACCTGCGTGGCTTGTCATAGCATCATTTCGGAAAATAAGTTGTACAGTGCGACAATTTGGTAAAAAAAAATTTAATGATTATTTATATATTTTCTCCTATTATTTATTTTAACATATATTATTTGGTAAATCCCCCATACTTAAACCTGTCCTAATCGAATCAACCAAAAAGAGAGATGGATTTCCCCCTATTGTATATCATACCCAAATGTTTGACATGCAATATATAGGAGCCATCAGTTTGCTTCTGCCGATTGCTTGCTAGTAAAAGGTTCAACAGCCAAAATCATTTCCATTTAAACCACAGAAAAGTATTTTCCATAAAACAAACATCATCTTCCAGAATATCTCCTAAAATAACCAAGTCAACAACATACGCCTCTTTAAGGCTTATGAACAACCCTAGGTCATATTCGTCAAGCATTCGATCCCCCTTCTCCATTTCCCTTCAGTGTGGCAATCCTTCCATTAGCAGAGTACCCACATTCCATGTAGCAAAAAAAATTGACAAGAAACTCAACACGTAATGAACAAAAATTTATGTCAGTAGACTTGAACCAAATTACTACATTACAGAACTAGTCACAGTTGTCTCATCACCATCTACATAGAACATTATGGTAATGATACCTTAAAACAATTAACACAGGTAACTAAAAAAATAAGGTAGCTATCAGTTTGCGACTAAAAGTTTCTGACACAAGACATCAAAAGGAACTAGCATCAAATAGTATGGTCAGTTCAGGACTTCAGTAGGTAGCTGACTGGATAAGGCTTGAGAAGATGCTGTTCTTTGGACTTCCCAGAGGATTTCTGAATCTCTGGGAGGTCTTTTGGAGCCATTGCATCCTCACCAATACTGTACCCAGATGGACTATCTCTCATGCAGTTTCCGACTGTCCTCACCATTAATTGGTGCAACCAAATGATGGTCCACTGATTAATTAGCCACTATTTCCTTCTTATTATCTTCTGACTGCTTTACATCAGTAGCGACTTCAGGTAGACCTTCCTGAGGTCCATTGTCCGCCTTTTCTTTCTCACTTTCCTCATCTTTTAGATGGCATTTGTTTTCAACCAAAACCTCCATATTTGCAGCTTCTTTCTCTTCTTTGGATCTGTCATTGGCACCCTCTGCATCAATCATTTCAGCACCTTCACTTGCTTTACGTTCTATATCAGTTGTGGTGTCTGTTTTTGAAGCATCAGCATCTCCATCCTTACCAGTTATGTTCTCATCTTGCATGACTTGATTTCCTTTGCCATCAGATGTTTTATCAGCTGCATTGATTTCACCTTTTTCACCAGTATTATCTCTTTTCTCTTCAAGAGTTTCTTCAACAGCTCCAGCACCTTCTTTTTTTTCTTCCACGCGAACTTCATTTTTTCCATCAATACCCTCTTTCGCTTGGTCTACATTGGTTTCATTATCAGAATCCTTTTCCTTTTCATCACGATCCTTCTCTTCCTCAACCATCTTAATGTCCTCACCCTTTTTCTCTTTTGAAGCCTTTCCACTGGAGGATTTTCTTTGGCGCTTGGTTGGCGACTCATGCTCAGGAGTTTCAGTTAACTTCAACTTTTCATTAATTCTTGCAGAGCGTCTTGGAGTTTCACCTGTGTATTAGCATGCAAAGAGCAATCATCTAAAATATGCAACCAAAGGGCGTGTTTTAAGAGAAATCAAAAGAAAAAATAAAGAAAGAGAGAGTACCAGTTCCCCAGTCAAACTCAGCCGAAGAGGGTCCTCCAGGATGGGACTTGAGGTACTGATCCAACTGTTTCTTGCTTTTTATCTCCTCACCCGAAGGTGATATAAAAGCAATCTCATTTCTTCTGGGGGTACCCCCCTTGCTTGGAGTAAGCTAACAACCCAAAAGAAAGATAAGTAATTATGCACACTATGATAACGAGGCACATAATCATATCATTTACAAAGAAAAGCATTCAATTTCACAACTCTCAAAAATGAAAAAATAAGGACACTAGCGAACTGCTAACAACATCACATATCTAAGATATGTCAGCCTTTGCAGATGATATATATGAAACATTCGGTACTAACACTGATCTTTCAAAACCTAACCATTATCCACTATCATAAGGCCCTAAATGCAGATGGATAGTTTTACGTTTTGCTCTAGGTAACAAAATCAAAAAGTATTTGTAATACACCATTATATTCAGCTCTTTAAAAATTGCCAGCCTTCTTTTGCCTGTATGTGGTGGCATCTGCAGATCATTACAACAAAAATCAGCATCCTACAGTTCTCTTCTGAAGGACTTATTTCTTTCCCATTCACATTCATCATTTCCCATTATCTTTCTTCAATGTTGGGGCCTTGAAACCTCAAAATATTTTCATCAATTTGGGTGTATCAGCTGAAAGGCTACTAACAGTCCAGAAGATTTGAAAAATGTGGACATAAAAAGCTATGTAAAGGAAAATAGCAAGCTTACTATTATAGGTTGGCCATGAGCATTAATGTGGTAAATTATGTAAAATGGCGATAGATCAAGGATGCTATTTTTTAAATTATTCATAGTAAAATTAATGAAGATAAAGCATATTAAGGTGGTTAAGGAGATGAGATGAATGGCTTATAGAGGCCCTTATAAAAAAGGTATGACAAAAAACAACCAAGAATAACTAGTTAAAACAATAGCAATGTATGAGCAGAAATAGTCTATGATGGGTCAAATGTTAAAAAAAAAAGGCGCCAACCCATGAAAATGAGATAGATGTTGCTAATGGTGACAATGATGAACTGGATGAAGATAGCTACACTAAAGATTATGTGTCTAAGAAGAAAAAAAAGAAATCTCAAATGATGGCATAAACTGTGTTGCTCACCTAAATTGTGAAAATAAGTCTTATAGCACTAATTACAATGTCACCTACTGTCGTTTGCCAGCTATTGCAACCTATACCAGCTAATATTAGCTAAAAAAGGTGCTGATAGCACCATGCTCACCACAAATTTAGATGTTATTTCCAAATTCAAAATGCCATCAAATTGAAGAAGATTTAAAGTCATCTAATAATGGATCTATTTGGTTCACAAATACCAACAAATTTGTCAAATTTCTTCAATAGTGATTGTGGTGTTCACAACAGAAGACACATACTGAATACATGTTGTGTACATCAGCACAACAATGGAGCAGATCTTCTTTATTCCTTAGGATTAGCTTTATTTGAATAAATCAGGCCCGTTTGGGTAACTAAAGTTGTAATGGATCGTAGAGAGAGCAATTAGTGGTCAATTAGGCCCATCAGGTCATAATAGATGGCGCGTGCCCTAGGGAGCCCCGCCATCCTATTTCTTTATAAGGAGGTCGTCCTCCTCATTCTAGGGTTATGCAATAAAAAAACTACTTTTCCTTTTACTCTTTTTCTTCCTTCTCCCTTCTTGCCGTTAAGGCGATACCTTGTGACCCTGCTGGGTCATAACACTGGTGCCAGAGCAGGTCCGATCTGAGGGCGATCATGCCTCCTCGCAAGCAGCTAGCCATGGCCGACGAAGCATAGTCAGAGCCAGAGGCGGCGAAGGAGATTCCCAGCCCACGGGCGAACGCTGATTCCAACCAAGACGTTATCATCTCCATGCTCAGTGCGATCAACATACGATTGCAGAACATTGAGCTTGCACAAGCACAAATCAAGACTGACATCTCCACGCAGGCTGCCGCCATGACCACGCCGCCACCGTCATCATGGGGTCTGGACCCCATGGCCGACCAGGGGGTTCCCATGTGCTTGGCGGTTCAGTACCAGGCCATTTATCCCCCGTGGCATCCAAATTGGGTCCCTTAACATAGACGCTGAGGGGGGCCGCACTAGCCTGGAGGCACGAGGCATGGAATGTGCTCGTGGTAATGCCTCAATGGCTACACATCCAAGAAACATTCAGCACGAGATGGATGATGATTTGGAGGAGTTTTCGGGGTCTCGCGGAGGCCAAAGGGCCAACGCTGAGCCTAGGCTGGCTCAATTGCAATTCCCGAAGTACAATGGCGAGGAGGATCCCGTCGAATGGCTGTACAAGGCGGACAAATTCTTTTCGTACAAGGGAACGTATTCTCAGGCAGAGCGCCGGCGTGTGGCGGCCTTCCACCTTGACGGAAACGCTCCGATTTGGTTTCAGTCCTACGAGGAGACGCACTTCCCCACTTGGGCATCCTTCTCCGACGAGTTGTGCATCCAATTTGGACCGAATGAGTTTCAAGACTTTAACGAGATGTTGTCCACTCTAAGGCAAACTACCATGGTAAAGGCCTATTATTCTGAATTCATGAAAATTGTGAATCGCTTACTAGATTGGCCGATGGCGGCTCTGATCGGCACTTTCAAGTGTGGACTGAAGCCAGAGATTGCTGATGTGATGCGCCACTTCCCATGCCACACTATGCGTGATGTGGTGCGCCATGCCCGGATCGAGGAGGAAAAATTGACTCGTTAGCGACGAGGGGGCCGTGGGGGGCTGGCTATGCGCCCGTACACCAGCCAACCAGCTGTCTTGACTCCAGCGCCTGGCCCAGGCCCTAATCGGTCAGTCTTGCTTGGGCCTACTTCCCCTCTTGTCCGCTGTCTGACGCCAGCCCAGATGGAAGAACGGCGTGCCAAAGGACTCTGTTATAAATGCGATGAGAAGTTCGTTCAATGACATCACTGCTTTGTCCGGGGTAGCTTACTCATCGTAGAAGCTGAGGAAGAGGAAATAGCCGAGCTAGAAGATCATGTGCAGCCAGAGATATCCGTCCATGCATTCTCCGGTATCTTCACCCCCAAGACCATGCGTGTCCAGGGCCAACTAAAGCGCCAACAGGTCGCGATACTCATCGACAGTGGGTCGACCCACAACTTTATCAATGACAAGGTGGCGGAGCGTTTGGGGTGTCATGTCTCAAACTCCAAACCTTTTGACGTCCTGATTGGGGACGACAAACACCTCCGAAGCATGGGCGTATGTTCGCAGGTTGGTGATTCAAGGGCATTCCTTTATCACTGATTTATTTCTCTTGCCTACGAAGGGGGCTGATGTGGTTCTAGGCATCCAGTGGCTGCAAGACATGGGTGATGTGATATGGAACTACCGGGATCTGATTATGGACTTCGATGTAGCCGGCTAGCATATACTTCCACATGGGTCGCAGCCGGGCACCTTGCACACAGCTCAAGAGGTGAGTTCTTTTTTCCGGTTTGCACCTCAAGGCCTATTCTTATAGCAGTGTGCTATCGTGGATGTGCACCAACCAAACCTGCCAGACGACATGCTCCTTCCGCCAGCCTGGGGCCATGACCATTCCATTCCTATCACGCTCGGGGCTCCACCCGCCAATGTTCGACCCTGTGCAAAAGGCGGAAATCGAAAGGTTGGTCCAAGAGATGTAGCAATCAAGTATCATCCGTTCCAGTACTAGTTCATTTTCATCTCCAGTACTCCTGGTTCGAAAAATGGACGGATCATGGCATTTCTGTGTGGACTATCGTGCGCTCAATGCGATTACGGTAATGGATAAGTACCCTACCCCGGTGATAGAAGAGCTCCTGGATGAACTGGCAAGGGCGGCGGTGTTCAACAAACTCGACTTGCGCTCGGGTTATCATTAGATCTGTATGCAGCCCCATGACATCCACAAGACGGCCATTATGAGTTCCTCGCCATGCCCTTTGGCCTGACCAATGCTCCGACAACTTTTCAGAGCTTGATGAACGACTTATTTCGTCAAACTGCCAAGGTCTTCCTAACAATATATGACATGAATTCATGTCAACAATATCAAAAACAACTTCAATTAAGTAATCTTTTCCAATAGAAAACTAGAATTTGCTTCTTTCTGTGACCTTAACAGCTCCAATGTGCTTAATCCATCCCAAAGAATACAGATGTGGATGTTGTTCTAATAGTAAGTTCAGTCCCTTCACAAGCTGCTTAGAGACTAAATTTTCACAGCTACTACTATCAATAATAATGTCACACACACAACCTTGTATAGTGCCTTTAGTGAAAAATATCTGATTTCTCTTATTCTGATCCTCTAATTTGGGTAAAAACATGAATTTATGTAGTAATAAAGAAGCCACAATGGAATCTGAATCTTCACTTTCATCACCCTCAACAATTGTGACTAGCATATCTTGACCCTTAGGAAGTTCTTCTTCAACATATATTTGAGATTCCATCTCAGAAGTCACTATATTAGTTGATTTACCTTGTTGCCGAGATTCACTAGAGATGTGACCAGGTTGCAAACACTTATAGCAGGTCTGCACTTTAGGTTTGACATATGGATTACCAGACTTAGGATCAGTTTTTTTTGTTCTCAATCACAATTTTCGAATAGTCTTGGAATCAAGTCCATCTCCAACAGAAGCTTTGACTCGTGACAGAGAAAATGAAGAAGAGCTCTGTTTACTTGCATTCTGAACATATCCTTTCTGAGAATCTATTTGATATTGAGCTTTAAGGGCCATCTGTATTGCTGCATACAAAGTATACACATGTTGAAGCCTAATTTTCTCTTGGATTTTCCAATGCAAGAAATTATTAAACCTTCCGATGAGCTGCTGCTCAGATTCTCTCACATGATTTCTTACAAGCAATTTTTGAAACTCTTGGACATATTCTTGTACAGTCCTCGATCCTTGCTTGCAATTATGATACTTCTGAAACAATACCTGCTCAAAATCCAAGGGTAAATATTGAGCTCTTAGTAACTATTTTTTTACTCCAACTTTTGACTGGGGTTTTGCCAATCTGCCTTCTCACCATTTGAACATGTTCCCACCAAGCAGAGCACCACCTTTAAGTTTATATGCCACAACCTTAACCTGCTTTTCAACTGGAACTTCCATTCCACCGAAGTACCTTTCAATTGAAACAATCCAGTCGAATAAATCTTCCATATGCATCATTCCATCAAATTCTTGTAAGTCAAGTTTAGGCCAGAAATGATGGAGATTTTGTGACATAGCTCCAGGTCCGTCACCTCTGTTAGAATGAAATGGGTGATTTCCCTGGGTGATTTCCCTCTCTGATAGCTCCATTCCTCCGAGCATGTTGAAATCTCAGTTGTGGCTCAGGATTTAAATTTCCAACCCCTTCATCAGACTCTTCCCCACTGGAATTGTCTTCAAATCCATGCCTCCGAGAAGTTCCTGACATAGGACTCTAATTTACTGCCGTATTTCTTGGAGCTGCAGTTGCCATTTGCATAGGTGCAAACCCTACAACCAACTAATCCAATTTCTGTAATACTTGTTGCATTGTGAACAAAATCTGTTGTTGTACATCTAGATCACTTCCAGAACCTCTAGCAGCCATGGTCGATTGCAAATCAACTGCTCTGATACCAAAATGGCGCAGCAGAAATCACATAATACAAACAATTCTAACAGAAGCACTTTTACAAACAGTTATACAGAGATTTTGAAGATTGAAATGCACCAAATGTTGATTGTAATATCAGAATCTACTGTAACAAAATGAAAATAGAAGAAGATTACAGTGAGAATCCACTCACAGATTGGGAGAACAATCTCCGGAGCTTTAGCTGGTTTGAATTTTGAAAACCAAATCTAAAACTGAAAACTCAGATGGCTCGCAGGCCTATTTATACAGGAAAATATGAGCAATTACATAAATGCCCATTAACTACGAAACTAACTGCTAAAACTAACTTGGACTATTTTGTCTTTTTACAAAGATGTCCTGCTCTGTTTTCAAATACAAACAATGCTCTGTTTTTTTTACTCTGTTTCATTTCACTAACTCCATAGCAATTGACTGCCATCAACTGCATCAGCTTCCTTCCTCCTTGCTCTTCTCCTGTCTTTTCTCCAATTCCCCTTCCCCTTTTCATCCTCTTCGGCCCAAGTGAAGCCAGGTTCACTAATAAATAAACCAACTTAACCCAAGGCCAAACAGAATTGATGTTGCCAGCCTAGCTTAGAAAGTGCTTGGTCAAGCACACACAAGAATATGCATCTATATTAACCTAAGCGACACCATGCTTTATTATGTGTAGATGTAATCAAATTTAAAAAAAAATTCCTTTCCAAACAATAATTTCTGCCTTGCAACTACGAGTCTGTTAGTCTACCCCCATAACACAGAATGTTTCTCAACACAACCTGATTAATATGATTACTTAAAAATCTCTCCTATGGGTGCACTGGCAAGACATACATATACTACCTTCTATAGGATCCAATATAAGGATGTGAAGGAACCAATTCAAATAAGATGGTGAAACATTTCAGTCCATTCCAATACGCTGCCCCCCTTCATTTTTTCCTGAGATCAGATGGCGTAAAATTGAAATTATGTTTTAAGGACAAGATGAAGGAGACCTACGTATAAGCACGGCTAAAAAGTGCCCATGTTAAGATTCCTTTTCATTATACCTTATGTCTATTCCAACTGCATATTCTTACTTCGGGCGTTAGGAAATGAATTTGTAAGTGTAATCAAAAGGTTAAATTCAAAAGACAGCAAATTTTATATGTCAAAAGAAATGAAAACCAAGAAGAACCCACAGGATGACTTATGGTCTGCAAATCTAACATACAAAGACTACCACAAAAATCTCACTCCCTTAACTTGAAAAGGACAAACCCAGAAAGCCACATCAAATCAAGTAAACTGAAATGAATATCTCTTAATTAGTCCTTTCCAATTTCAGCTTTTAAACACCTTATTTTTGTGCAATCTTCCACCCAAAGTTTATGGACAATCTTATTAAGAAGAACTTAATTAATATATCAACATATAAGTGAAAACAATTTCTGTTTTGGAAATTCTCATCATCTACCAAGAATTTGCTGCCCAGAAGCAAGGGAACTAGTAGATTTAAAGATCCTACTATCATTTTTTTCATTAAACCTACCAATAATATAAGAACATTACCAAAAGTTTGATGTCATATATAGTAACATCTTTATCGCAGTGATTTGCACCATCGATGCCAACTGGCATATATACGTTAACAAAATCATTTTAAACAATTTTTCAGCAAATTGTTCATAAGCAACAGTATTTTCCGAATCAGGATATTATTGTGTAATATAAAGCAAATAAAATCATAAGCATTAGCCCAAGAACAGCGTTGTAAATTTTATCATGGCAGAAGATATTGGATAGCTCAGCATATGTAGTATAACACATCAGTGTCTATCTCACTGTAAGACTACCACCTTGAGGCCTGGACCAGCATAAAATTGCATAAATGCACCAAAAATTACAAAAGATGACATAGTACATTTCATATACAGATAACTAATTTACGAATAGGCTACAGGCTGGAAAATATTCCATTTCAAACATGAAAATCGGGAAAACTGTAAAGAGGTGAAAAAACACTTAACACTTTAAAGACGAATTAAAGTGAAATTTTTAACATTGCCCAAACCATCCCAGCATCCAATAATCGCAAACAGCAAGGATCCAACCTCTACAATTAGGTTAAATAGAATAATTTTCCACAGGACCAATTTTGCATAATCCCTTTACATTATGTTGTATTCAATGAAGAAAACAAAGGCTCAGTAGTGTGTATCTCGTCGTTTATTTTGATTTGTTATTTTGCTTGTTTGATAGACCCCCCCCCCCCCCAAATCCTCACACCACTGCCACCACACCACAAGATGTAAATTTCAGGCTGAACAAACACTAAATACAACCTAACAAACAAAATCCAACCATAAAACACAAATCCCATGAGAAAAGACCATCAAACAAGAGATAGTGAATTTCGTCAAGAAAACAACCTCAAATCACCAAATCCAACAATAAATTCAGGAATTCAGCGAATAAGCCACAACTTCCTGTACATCAAATACCAAAACCCTAGCTAAACAAAACCAGGTCACAATTGTGACACTCCAATCATAAACCCTAAAGACTACTCCCTCTGTCCCATTTCACTTTCAAAATGAACTAAAATTTGTTCATTTAAAAAAACCAAATGGGACTATTATTGTGGGACAGAGGGAGTGTCTAACAACAGAATACGAATCCTATAAGAAGACACCAAGCAGCAAACAAGTTACGGAGAAATTCTCCAAGAAAACGACCTCAAATCACCAATTTCAATAACAAACCGGGGAATCCAGCTGCAATTCGGACCCATACACCACAACTTCCTAACACAAAACCTAGATAAACAAAACAAGAAGCATTCATAACAGGTCAATTTATGCAACAGAGAGACACCAAAAAACGTACATTTCAGGCTGACCAAACCCTAAATACAGTCTAACAACAAATTACAATCACTAAACACGAATCCTATGAGAAGACACCAAACAGCAAATAACATATAGCAAATTTCTTCCCAAAAACTAGGCCTCAAATCACCAAATCCAACAAAGGATCGAGGAATCCAGCTGCACTTCTACCCACCAAACACCAAAGCTATCTAAACCAAACCAGACAGCATTCATCACAAGCCAATTTAATGTAAGACAGACCACAAAATTAAGCAGAAAAACAGAACTAGGGCATAACGCACATCCAAGAGCTTGGAAAGAAGCGGAAAAAACAGAAGAAGAGTGAAGCCGGACCTTCTTCTTCCAGCCTCCGGCGCCGGAAGATCGACGGAGAATTCCTCCGGCGAGGTTTCGGATTTGTCGCCGGCCATGTCGGTGGGTCGCGTCCCTCGTATTCAAGTTTTCGCTCCCTCCCAATTTCCCGCTCTCCCTCTCTCTCGCACAAAGGCCTGAAATTGATTAAATAATTGAGTTAAAAAAAGAGAAATTGATTAAATAAATACTAAAATGTTTTATATTTACTCATTCCATTCGATAAAGGTTGTCTGGATTTGAAAGAAAGAGAGGTCCTACATTACATGGTTGACTTTTATCATTCAAGGCCAAATTCTTCCTCCGTCCAAAATAATCTGGCATCATTTGAAATGGCTTGACTTTAGTGGCCCCACAACATTTCAAGCCTCCACTTAAAAGGAGTCATAATTTGCTGGTGAAATTTTGCCGATCAACGACGCACAAGGAAAATGTGTGCGCTCGGTCAAAAGACGTGTTTTTTAACATAGCGCACATAGTTTCCATGTGCATCGTCGATGTATAGTTGTCAATGGTGGGTGAAACTTCACCAACCGATGCCACGAGTGAAGCTACGGATTAGGACTTGTCCACTTACCCCTACATAATGCATGTTCATGAGGATCTATTAGCTTCTTGGGCAAATTCAGTCACTTAGGGGCCATTTGCGGCGTGATTATTACAAAAATATCTAGACTGGATTTTAGATTTTTACTGTAGCATCCATGTGGATTTTTACATCCAGCTGAAACACGTCCTGAGGTGTTTCAGCTGGATATATAAAATATCCGGATGCTATAGTGTAGCAAAAATCTGGATGTTTTGCTTTAATTACGCCCCAAACGGCCCCTTAATTGCGAATATGTAATTTTTTTAATATTGCTATAGTTTATTTGGATCGGAGGGAATAAATGAGTAAGTGGTTCAATGCAAAACTCTCATGTTTTTTTTATAAGGGCCTAAAGTCTAATAAATTTCACACATTTTCTAATGTAGATGAACTTCACCGAACAAAGGGACGTTATTGTTTGAGGTTATTTATTTATTTCTTTTTGTACACATTTAACATAAATCTCATTTTTTATTAGACCATGAAGCCCACAAGGAAGTCACATAACTTCTCCTCCTATATCCATCCAACTTGTATGCTTGTTTACGAACCACGTTCAAGTCAATTCTTCTAACTCTCCTCTAATTTTAGAGTGTGATTCGGTAAAATGTGCACAATATTTTATAATAATAAATATTTTTAAATATACATAATATTTTAGAACGTTTGGAATATTTATTTATTTACCAGCTTGCAGTCTTGCACCCCTTGCAGTCTAGGATAAATGCATCCGCCAAAAGTTCATATGGAACCCACGAGATCAGCCGTGGACCAATGTGACAATGTACCCAAAAGACTGAAAAGGACCCACTTTTTACCCAAAAAAGGGGAATTTATATAATAAACTGTAAAAAAAATTATGAAAATGACACACTGTAGAAAATATTTGCAAAATAGGGTATCTGACACGCCACGCAGGTGCCCGCGTGGCCGCGGGCGCTTGCGTGGCTTTTTTTTAAAACCAAACCGAAAGACTGACGCCTCTCAGTTAAAAAAGAAAGGCGTCGGGTTCCTCAACAGAGAACCGACGTCTTTTACTACCATAAAGATTTTCTGTCCCATTTTAAATAGGCACTCACTTCAATGATACATATCTCTCTCATTTCTAACCCATTTTCGCCCATTTTTTTTTTTCACTCTTCCTTATTTTTAGTGCTCTTTCTAGTCATTATAATATCACAAAGATGTTGAGCAATCACATACCATTTATCGTAGTTTTTGTAGTATTTTTTCGATAAATAGCATGCGATAGATCAATATCTTTGCGATATTATTATGACTAGAAAGATCAATAAAAATAAGGAAGAATGAAAAAAATGGGCAAAAATGGATGAAGAATGAGAGAGATATGCATAATTGAAATTTGTCCCACTAAAACAAATTTGTCCCATTTTAAAGGGGTGATAACTTCAATGATGCATATCTCTCTCATTCTTTATCCATATTCGCCCATTTTTTTTTCATTCTTCATTATTTTTAGTGGTCTTTCTGTTCATAATGATATCGCAAAGATGTTGATCAATCGCATGCTATTTATCGAAAAAAATACTACAAAAACTACGATAAATGGTATGTGATGGCTCAACACCTTTGTGATATTATAATGACTAGAAAGAGTACTAAAAATAAGAAAGAGTGAAAAAAAATGGGCAAAAATTGGTTAGAAATGAGAGAGATATGTATCGTTGAAGTGAGTGCCTATTTAAAATGGGACGGAAAATCTTTAAGGCAGTAAAAGGTGTCGGGCGTGTTAACAGATGCCTATTGGTTTGGTTTAAAAAAAATCACGCAAGCGCCCGCGTGGTGGCGTGGTGTATCAGATACCCTATTTTGCAATTATTTTCTACAGTGTGTCATTTTCAAAAAAATTTTTTGATGATTTATTATATTATTTTCCCAAAAAAAAAGATAGAGGGCATATGCGGTTCCCCGGCTAGAAGAGGTAGGGCAACTAGTAACCGCCAATTACTAGAGATCTACTCAACTGTACAGATATAAAGCTCACTCTTACATTCTACACAAAGAGGTAACATCTTTGATTCATTAACCGTGCTAACAGAGGTAACTGTCGTGCACTTGAGATGAGAATCCCCCCACCCGCATCATTCAACATGGAACCTGTTCAAAGATACATTGGGTTGCCAATTGGATACCCCTCGTTCCAACCCTGCTTAAGTACTCAACTGGAACACCATGTGGAGCTGAGTTTGCAAAGAGAAGCTCACAGAAATGTGGATATCAACTCCTAGGGATGTGTGCCATATTTGAGAATTGAAGGATTTCTTCACTTTTCTTTCCCCTAAACTAGGGAACTAAGTACTTTCTTTCTATGGAGGTGGTTAGTCTTTGAGAAAATGATGTCTCTTAATTTTCTCAGTAATTAGTGATTATAGAATCCCATTACACATTGATGTTGAGGTTGCCATCTCGAACTATATCCTTGCATCCTTTCCCATGACTTTATAGCTAATTACTGATAGTGCAAACTTATGTCATAAATCAGTTAAGAGCCTGATATTGTACCTAAAGTTAAGAACTTATGTCAAATACGAAGATACTTGGATATATAAGATAACCGGTTTTCCCAAAAGCTTAAACTATTAGGAAACGAGAATCTTTATTTATTTTTACATATTCTAACATTTTCTCTCACGTGCAAGTGTCTACAAAGTACGGCATATGGAACATAATTGAGGTATAAACACTTTCCATCCAGCGAGACTAGAACCATAAAATTTTTTATTCATTTATTGTATATTCTATCAAGATAATGCATCTTAAAAGAGAAATCTATACTACGATCTGTTTGTTCTTATTTAAAAAAAATTCTGATATTTCCCACACGGATTGATCACTAAATCACTCAAGAGAGACCACCCACGAGACAAAGAAATTGAAGAGTTGGGCCATAAATCCTTCTAAAAATTTGTTGAGTCCAACTTGGAGGCGTTGCTTTCCTGCTACAATCACTCTAATAAACGTAAAGACAAGGGCGGTCAACAACTCATCTTACAAAGAAACTAGAAAAGGTACCAAGATACGTCACAGCAAGACTTCGCAGTTTGCAAGTAGTAGCGGTCATCTCACTCCATTTGAGTTTTGACTTACTCCACAACAAAAAGGATAAAATAAGTCAAACAAATTTAACATTGGTATCTTTTCAACTTTTCAGCAAACGGAGGTTGCTATTTACACCCTACATTCATCACAGTATAAACTGTCCACTGCATGCTTGTGGCACATCTTATCTAACCAGTATAAATGTACAAAACTTGATGGTTGATATGAATGGCTGACTTTCAGGCTCAAAAAGTGTAAAAAAGAAAAAGAAAAAAAGACTTACAATTCAAGGTTACACCCTACATTCATCACAGTATAAACTGTTCACTGCATGCTTGTGGCATATTTTTAATCTAACCAGTATAAATGCCAAAACTTGATGGTTGAAATGAATGGCTGACTTTCAGGCTTAAAGGCTTAATTAAAAAGGGCACTAGAAGTGAAAAAAGAAAAAAGAAAAAAAGACTTTTCAATACAAAACTTGATTGTTTCAACTTCAGCTGAATGATGTTTTAAGATACCAACAAAATCAAATTAGCTTCTCATGACAAATAATCCAAATCAAATTAACAAAGCTGAAAATAGATACAAGAAAAATCATACAACTGCTCAATGCAAAACATGGGTTGGAGAGGACTCTTAAGCTTAAACCAACAGGAGTCATTTACAGCACTGGTTATGGATCCTCCGGAGGGATACACACCAAGTCAAAACAACTTTAAAATACTAATTTAGCACACCATGCATATGGCCATCGAATGGGCAATTTCTTGCTTTTTACCCACCAGATCCCAACACAAATTAACACTCAGTATATCCCACATACACCAGTTACAGCTTAATTAATCACACATTGTGCTAACCCAGAATTTACACTGACAAACAGGATAAGCTTCAAATGTTAGATGACGGTAATTGTGGACAAAGTTATAGCCGACCCAGTGGCTTCCGGAGGTGGTGAAGCAACCATTGGCTGAGAAAACTCTGTTAGGTGGCACTCAATCTGAAGACGGTGATGAAGGGGAGTAGAAGCCATTAAACCCTTTTTCACATCATTTAGCAATTCTCCAATGGGAATTGCAGCTAGGAAGTTCTTAATATATTCCTTGCAGGCATCCTTACCCTTGGAAACGACCTCCAGTTCCTCCTCTTCCCTGTTGCCTGTTTCTTCTGAAATGCACCTAGCAGTTTCAGTGGGGCAAACCTGGAGGGCTTGCTGCTTTTCACTTTCTGAGGTCGCCTTCTCAGGTTTCTCTTCATTGGCATTTGCAATCTCAGCAGGCAATCTATATATTGTGGTCTCCTTGTCAAATTTCAAAATATAAGCTTGATTACAGCCTTCATATAGTCTCTCGCCTAATGTGTCAATTATGTAAAAGGCTTCAGGCTCCACCTTAAGCACAAAGAAATGATCATTCCAGCTCACTATATAAATTTGAGGATTGGAGTTGGATGAGCAAGATCCTGCACTGCTAATCTCATCCCATATGTTGTCAAAAGACATGGCACCATGAAGAAAATCAAATCCACCCTCTGCTACATTATCCGGATGAAAAAACCCAATAAAAGATTTATCTGGAACCACTGAGAGAGGACGAATTTTGGCCTGCAGGACAGTTTCAAGATCAAAATGTTTGTCAGGGAATCTCTCCCGATAGGCTTCATTCTCGCAAAGGTTTCTCCATTCAAGAGAGCCTTCTCTGATGAGGCTATCAAACTGTGACTTGATTGGCAGCATATCTCTGTTAGTCTGAAACCAGTCAGCTATAACAGCAACAAGGGCTGTGCATGCACTTTCCCCTGCAGCCCTCTCGCTCCTTTGGTCAATGGAAGCAAAAAATACTTGAGTAGAGAGCTTCATGTGGCCATCTCGGCTAATTACTTCTTTCTGCTCCCAACATCCAACAGCAAAATTGTCATCCCCAAATTCTGATACTGAAGGCCGATTAGCAGTTGTTTCTCCATCAGACTTCCGCCACTGCTAAAAATCAACAGACGTTTCTTAGTCAGAACCCAACGTAAATATTTCTCATCGAAGGAAGAGCTTCTACATAGTAAGAACAAAAATTTCTAAAGTTATACCACATGCAAATAATGGAACCCAGAAAAATCCGGTCAAATCAAACTTGCCCAAATTTAGTAAATACAATTAGTCATCGTTCTGTAGAAGCTACATTCAAACAACAGTAACTCTAGAGAAGGAAACAGAAATGCAAGATCCATGATTTATATGGCATTGAAACACATAACATACTTCAAATTTTCAACCAAAAAAACCATCTACCATCAACAGCTATCCAAAGTTGTTGGCTTCAGAAAAATCCACCCAAAAATAATATTTTTATTTCTACACATAAAAGTAAGAGACATACCCCTACACCAAAAGACTCATCAGATGAACTCAGCTGCCGACGGTCAAAATCAATATCATCCCCACCCTCCTCCCCATAAGCTTTCTTTAGCAATGGCTCCCCTTTAGCTTTAGGAGACCTGAAGCTTAGCTTTCTCTTTCTCCAAGACAGGATACTACGCTTTGAAGTCTGCATTTTAGATTGCTCCAAGACTGAGAAACTTGTCTCCTCAACATTAGCAGAACCAACATCTGATTTACGATTGCTGTAATAAATCAGGTCCTCATTTTCTCCATTAATAGGCATGTCTGAGTAATATGATCCACCTACATAGTTAGCAGAGGCCAATGTTCCATAACTAAAAGACTTTCTAAAACTAGAGTTCTCCTTTGCATCCTCCAACTCCCTTTCGTCAAGTTCCTCGAGAGAGTCTGTATCAAATGGGTATGTATACTCTCCATCCTCACTCCTGCCAGAATACCTGCCATCACTACCCTCTTCCTCAAAACATGCTTTTTTAGATCTTCGTGTCGACACATATTCTGTAAGTATTTTTACTTTTCTTAAGCCTGCTTTAAGAGCAGAGAGCTCATCTTTCTCAATTGCCTGAGGCTCCCCAGATCGCGGTGACAGTGGGATTGGCACAATTGATCTTTGCACTGTCCCTGATGATTCTTGAACAGTTCTCAATTCCAAACAACTGATAGCTAGCTGCAAAAAAAAGGAAAATTTCTAAATACATAAGAACTCTCGTATCAAAGTTTAAGGTCCAAACTAAAAACAAACTGCAGCAGCTTCTATATGAATAAATAGGTTTTCCTATATCTATGGGATTCATTTAACAGAACTGACAATCGGCATAGCATTTTGTAATTTCTTTTTTTGCTTTTCATTTTGAAAAGCAAATACAGCTAGAGGAAATTCTAACATATAAGGTCCCCCATTCAGAGCTCATAAGAGTAGATCAGCAAACATACAGGGAGATTATGGATGATCTACTAGAAAGTACATACATGCAGAGAAGGCGGCGGCTCAGAAGCTCCGGACACAAGTGGGAGTGGAAGTACTATTTCCAACTCCTTTTCTTCGGCAGCAGCTACAAATTCCGCAAGATTCAATGATGCAGTCCCAATAGCAGGGACCTTATTTTTCAATCCTTGATTCAGACCCTGTAAGCATAAAATCAAAGACGAAATTGCTTCTCTGTCAAAGTTATAAAAGACAAAGATTCTCTAAATTTGTTAACCAATGATAGAGAACGTGAATCTTTCTTGATGTATAGGGAAAGTCGTGTTGTCAGAAGAAAGACCCTCATGGAGGAAAGCTTACAAATACAAAAGTAGACGACATGAACTGTAAAGTTACATCCAGTAGGGGGGGGGGGGGGGGGGGGGGGGGGGGGGGGGGGAAGACAAGCTTGGAGAGGAATGAAAAGTAGAAGCTGAAATGCACAAGCAACAAATGGTAATTCAGATTACAAAAGGGAAAACGCTTCAGCATTTAAGAACATTATAAAACTTATTTAAGAAGTATAATGCGTAAGTACACATTGAATCTTATAAACCTTGCAGTGCCTGAAAATCAGGAAACGGAATCAATGCTGGCTATACGGCTATACCCAACAAAACGATGAAAATTGATAACATATTCGAATTTTCAAATACCTTGAGGTCTCGCATAATTAACATTTCTTATAAAAAAATCAAATGGAAAACCAGTCAAAAAGATTTCTCTTCCTAAACAACAAATAAATTGACAAATTCAAGGTCGCATATATCAAAACACGTCAGACCTAATAGAATCCATTTTTTCAAAAATACAAAACAGGAAAAGTTTACCGGTTTACACAGATTTAATTACAAAAAAGAAAAAATAACAATCCCCAAAAGAACCGATTTAAAAACTAACAAAAAATCTAAAATTGTTCAAAGGAAAGAGGATTTGCCAACAGCCGATGCATTCTGACGAAAAAGGAAAGAAGCGGCGGAGCTTTATTAACATGAACAAGCCAATAGCAGAAAACAAAAACATTAATTCTCACCCAAAAAAGACAGAAAAGACAAACTTCAGCACAAAGTTACAGGAATTGACAAAAAAAAAAAAACTAAGACAAGCCCACCAGAAAACAAATGAGAAAAAGGCGCATCCAATCAAAACCAGATTACAGCATAAATGAATTGGAAACAGACATGATACTAAACACAAATTCCTACTAATTGAGAAACATGCACAAGCAACAAATAGTAATTCAAAGTAATTTAGATTATGCACAAAAAGACAAATTGTAATTACTAGTAATTGAGATAGCATGCACAAAAAAACAAATAGTAATTACTAGCAATTGAGATGACATGCACCGAAAACAATTACTCAGTAATTACTCCTTCAAAGAAACCTAAAAAAACGTCTCGAGAAAAAATTATGAAAACTCAATGAAATACTAATGGAATTTCGCAAGAACAAGTATAACAAATTTCCATTCCTGTCAAAATTCATATGCTGTGTGAAACAAAACTGGAAATAAAATGTAGAACCAGAAGGGATACACACTTTGAATACGGTGAATGCAATCTCCCAGGGATGAAAGCCATTCTCTTTGTACAAGGAGAAGCTGCATACATTCTGAAACTCCTCTCTCCACTCCACAACTCCGTTGCTCTGTAAACTCTCTTCTTTTGTAAAATTCCTCTTCACCGTCCTCCTAAACGTGCCCAACGCAAGCTTGGGGCCCTTCCACCTGATCTCCGCCATCAACCTCGTCGCTGCCACGGCCGCCATCTCCTCTTTCCCCGCCGCAACATCCCCCTCCTCCGCCGCGTCCAGATAAAGCCCGTCAACCCTCGTTACCACAAGCTTCACCTCGTACTTCTTCGATGCAATCGGCGGCCATGGCCGCCACCGCATCATCTTCGCTACCATTCCCGATCTCCGCAGCCGGATTCGCCGCCAACCCGGAAGAATGCACCCAGCTTTCAACCAATAACCAGCGTCAAGATCGAAACTTTCCTCCACAAAACGCACCAAAATCCTTCAGAAACGCGCGACCCAGATTCTCAAACCCCAAAAACCCAACGAAAATCCCCTCACAACAGCTCTGCTACCAAAAAGGGCCAGAAAAACCTCCTCAAAATCCCTTCAGAAACCGCAACGACTCAAAAAAAAATCCACAACGGCTCCGACCCAGATTCTAAAATCCGGAAAATACACAAAAATCCCCCTCAGCATGGCTCTCCCACACAGGCCACAGCTCAACCAAAATACTTCCTTGAAATAAAAACAATCTCTTCCGCCGCAAGGCCAAACAAGAAACTGAAAAAATAACAATAAAAAAATGAAGAAGAAGAAGAAGGAGATTGGTTAGGGGAATATCCCAAGATGGGGAAAGAGGGGATGCGGATTTTGGTTAATTGGAGAAGAAGAAGAAGAAAGAGCGAGTCCTTTTATACAGTGCCAAGGAGGAGATTTCTAAGAGGATTTACATGTGTATCTGGAAAACATAGATGGATTACATCAACGGTAAAAAAGGAGTCTTATTGCGATTGGCTAACCATGGCCGGCCAAGGAACCTTCCTCCTGCCTTTCACTTTTTTGAGTGTGTGTGTGTTGCTCACCATGTTGGCCGTGTATTTCACCATTCACCAATTGACCCCTTAGCGCATGTGGGACCGATGACTCGGTACCATGTTGGCAAAGAAATTATTTGGTGCAACAGCCTTGCCACGTCATGGTTCTCCAAAATCGGCCAATTCGGCTTCATGTGTGCTTCGATTATGAGGTTCGAGGGCTCCCTGGCGCATTGGAGTATTGTGCTAGGGACACTCGACTCGATGATTTCTTGTAAGTCCAGAGAGTGTGGGTGGAGTAGAGGATCCCATAATGCACATGAAGCCGAAGTGCACTAAAACTGTTCGCGTGTGAAATCGTTGGAGTGCACTTTGGCTCCATGTGTGTGGTCGATCTCCATGATTGATGGCTAGTAAAATCCTACATGGGCTGCCATGCACATAAGGCTCTTACGAGCTGAGTTTAATTTGAGTTTTGCCTTAGCTCCATTCAGCTCGACTTTTAAAAGTTTAGCTCTAGTTCAACTTGGCTCAAAACGACGTTGGTTTGAAGAAGAAAGAAAGGAAGAAAGAAAAAACCAAAAAAAGGAAAAAATTAGGGTAGCAAGTCCACATCTGTATAACAATCTAGTTGTTATAGAAGGCTTATTAACGCCCATTAATCTTCAATTAGACAATAAGACACTTCTCGTCTTTTTAACATAAGGATATTTGAGTCTCAATTATGAGTTAATACGAGCCGAGTTTGTTCGAGCTGAGTACAGAGTTGATTCAATTCAAGGGGGTGTTCGAGGCTTACTTCTTCGAAAAAAGGTTGAGCCCGAGCCGAGTGTGAACTGAGCTGGTCACGAGTAACACCAAAGGCTAAGCCGAGCTGAGCCGCAACAACTCGCATGCACACCTAAGAATGTATCGGTGGGGCAACGCTTTTATTCTAGTTAACGGAGCCCACAACGCTGACGTGTTAATTTATGAATGGTTACATGACGTGTTAATTATGGCGTGATGAGCAATGCATACTGGAAATTTTAAAATTTTATCTTGGAGGAGGGCATAGTTGTGATTCTGAGAGGTGTTGAAATGGGGTCAAGATTTAACCATGGTTGAGTTGACTGATGGGGAAGGGGAGGGGAGTAGTTGAGGGCGTGAGGCTGACTTTATTGTGCCTAGTCGCGAGTCTGGCCGTACATGGCAACGCACGCTGTTTTGCGAGGGTGAGTCTGGGTGACATGTATTTGGGTCCCGTGGGCCGCGGGGTGACCAAATGGGTGTGGGGCCCAATCGGGCGAAGGAATGGAAAAGAAGGGGCCCACGGGAAATTTGGCCGGTGTCCAGATGGGAATGGGAATTATGGGATCCGCATCTCAAAGAGGGGCATGCTCATAGAATGTCATTTATTTCAGATCTTATTCCTAGAAAATGTTTTAATAAGGACATAAAACGCATACTGTGGAATTGATATGTTTTATACTGCCTCTGTGCTATGAAGCTTGGCTGAATTCGGAAGAAGATGGGTTCACCATTACATTGCTGAATTTGTATTCTCAAAGACCAACAACACAGGAAGTGAGGGGAAAAACTCTCTATTTTTTACGGGCCCTAGAGGCCAATAAATCTCACTCATTTTGTAATACAGACGAGCTTCATCAGAGACGGAGGGAGTAATTATGAATTGTAAACTCTTCTTGCTCTAGACTGTGCAGGGGTTCATTCTCAAAGTCTCACCTTTATATTATGGGTAAACTTATTCGTGCACCCTTAGTATCCTCCAAGACTTAGGTCAACCGTGTATCATTGATCTTTTATTTGCACTAACGTGTTTTTACATGTGTTCATTGATCTTGATGATCGACGACTTCTATTATGTTTAAGGATATCCGAAGCACCGACCAGCTTCTTGTGTAGGACAGTGATAGCCCTACATCAGTTTTCCTACGCACACGGCCATACTTAACTGATATGTATGGCAGTACTAATGTACAAATATCTTTTTCCTTTAAAAAGGGCATGCAGCCATTGACGCCTTCGGAACCAAGTCTTGCGATGGGCCCCTTCTTTTCAGCCAATCAAGCCTTGTTTCACGTGTCCATACGTCGCGCTCACACACAGTTTCCATGAGGCGTGCATGTCTCCGCTGTGTATGCCGAGTGACCTGGGGCCATGAGATTATGATCACACGGCTCCCCTCCTAATAGAGGGTTCAACATGTTTTAATAATTGAGGTCCCACAAAGGCGGGACCACCGTGATCGAGTCCAGTTGTCCTACTCACATTTGGAGATATAGACCACCCTTCATCAGCTGATTTTTGCAAAGACAGATGAATCACAGCCGTCAATTTCAGGCAAAATGGAGCCCACATGCCCTATGAGATCAAACTCTAGGGCTGACAGGTGGCCCAAGTCTTTTCACTTTGCAAGGGGTTAATGTCCTGGAGCCCACATGCCCTATGAGATCAAACTCTAGGGCTGACAGGTGGCCCAAGCCTTTTCACTTTGCAAGGGGTTAATGTCCTGTCTAAGCATACAAATTTTGATTTAAGTTTATTTTAAAAACTTACACGTACAAAATTATAAGCTAAATAAGTCCCATTAGTATGCGCTTCCCTCACGTACTCAACGTGCACAAGGGTGTCCGGGTGCACAAGGGTGTCCGGCACCACTGTATTGGGTTAAAGCGAGGGCAAGGCAAGACTTGTTCACCTGCTCACCCCTTCTATTGACTTGCGCTGTTTGATCTGGATCATGATGGCTCGCAATGCTAGCGCACACTGTCGTGCGTGAGCGATGGTGCATGTGAACTTTACCCAATAAATATAAGAGTAGTGCTGCCACTTTCCTCCATTGGAAGGAAGGGTGGGCCTGAGTCCTGACATGTGGCTGCATGGAATTGCCAACTGCCCACCAGAAACCCCAGCTGCATTTGGCCAGGCCAGTCGCCATTAGCAGTTTGCAAATTTTCTTCTGTTTGTCAACATTTTGTAATTTTGATCATTTATGCTGCAAGCCTGTTATGGGCATATGCCAACAGCCAAATAGAGATGTTCCAGGACAACTCTTAAGTCTTATAAAAAAGAATTCTACCAAACAAAAAAAGAAAAAACAAAAGCATCACCTTGAGGACAATGAAATTATATTTGTTAAACCAAAATAAAGTGGGGGTAATCATCAGATAAATGTAAAAGTGGCCAAACAGACGATTGTAAGAGTGATTTCTGTTGTCTGCCAAAGAAAAGGGAAAATAGTGGAATTTCTGGGCGCGCGCTGCTGCCGTTATTGGATACATTGATCTAAACATAGTGAATTTGGTGATGTAATGTCTGACAAATGCTTCAAGCAGAAGAATATCCATACTACAGAAAAGTTGCAGATATTTACATAGTACTAATGCAAAGGTTCAGAACTTTAAAAAACGTTGACAAAAAATAATGCAAGGAGTGAGGACGTGCTTTCTTGCCTGTGAGTCGGCTTGCCCGCCCTTCACCCCTCTCCTCTTCTTGAGAGGCCGACTGCCACGCTCCGCCATAGGTTTTACTCGGTGCTGTGTTGAGCATGAGAACTATTCAGAATTTGTGTTCCGAGTCGTTTTTCAGTTAAGATTTAAGTAAACTCAATCACAAGTTTATGCAAGATAATACGGGCATAGGTAATCGCATCATGAGTCATGCTTTGATGAGGTTAACTATGTTTTCGTAGATGAAAAAGGAAGAGGAAGAGGAATTACAGGGGCAACCATGGTAAATTACAAACTTAATTTTCTAGGCCAATTAATAGTTCTATCTGAAAAAATATTAATTTTTATGAAACCCCAACTAAATAAGGAGAAGAAGAGGTTCAAAATCCACTTGATTGACCAGATGGGGCATCTAAAATGGGATTGTCCTCTTTTCTAGATGAGGCATCTATAAAACATGGCCGAGGGAGTACTATTTTCATGTAGGGACATGGACTTATTCTACAACTGCTACATCATTGTACCATAGCTTCCCTTTGATCTTATTTGAAAAAAGAGTACCAACAATCACCACAAGTACTCCCTCCAGTCCCTTTTAATAGATACCTTTTTTATAAATGAACTAATAATATTTTCCTTGATACAATATCCAATTTTGCGATCAACAGAATACTTAGGATGATACAATTTTTCAATCCTAGGAACTAAACTTAGTCAAACCAAAATTGCATAGTCTTGATTCGAACATAGGACTCCTCTCTCATGTGAGCCTTCACTAGCATGCCAATGGATGAGCAACTTTTATCCCTTCGTTAACAGAAAAATGATATTTTTTGATCGGTATAGACATACATCGGTGACACCACAAATGTCTATTGGACAGTTGAAAAGTTGCAAAGTGGGCCTCACACACTCCACTTTTCACCGTCCAACAAATACCCACCATATCATTGGTGTATGGCTACATCGGTGTACAATTATCAGCATCCTATTTAATTGTCTACACAACTTTCTTGCTGTTTTTGCTAATTGGTTCAAGGCTGATGTGGACCATGGCTCACATATCCAATGACAAGTGCAAGAAACGTGGAGAAAAATTATTGGGTACAATGGCTTGACCATGTCAGTTTTATGCCAAGGCGCCAAGGAGCTGGAGATCACAAAGATCGACGGTGCAATGGTATCCAAGATCAACAGCCCCCTGTGCCAGGGACACCCAATATTTTCTCGAATAAAAATGCCTCTTACTCATATTGCCGAGGTGGCAATAACGCATTCGTTGACGGAAGCCACAAAGACACACGATTGGTTGTCTAAGCACATATTGATGTGGAATGGACGCAGGAAAAAGTTTTTGGTCATAGATGCCACCTCAGATTCAGACAGACACGTTGGGACGCGGAAACTGCGGGATCCAGCTGTGTACACTTTGACCTGTTCGCTAATCGCGCGTGTACCCCTTTAGGTTTGGTCGGACGGTAATACGTAGGCACGTGTCTTTTTCAACACGTGAGCTATTCCCTCCGTCTCTAACAAAACCTGTCTGCATTTGAAAATGGGCGAAATTTATCGCGACTCAAAGAGCCGGGCGTGCAAAGAGTTTTTTCCCACCCTCTTCCCTGTTTTTTCATGAGAAACCAGTTTTTTTTTTAAAAATGCAGACATGTTTTATTGGACTGAGAGAATAGTTGTTATTATATGCCAATTCAGACTATTTAAAAGAAGTGGACACTATGCCATTGTTTTCCAAAAATAGAAGTAAATACTGCCTCAGTTCCATATTAGTAGTGTGATTTAGATTTTCAATTTGAACGTATTTTAGTTCATTTTGGAAAACCGATTGGAACAGAGGGAATAGATTAAAAAGAAAACTACCATAGGACCATTCGTATGAATTTATCATTTTTGCCAAGTAAAAAAACTTAACGTTCGATTGGTTGCATATTTGAAAATATGCACTGAGCTCATGTCCAAAATATCAATATTCTTTCCTTCAAATGCCAGGGGTTGTCAAACCCGTCTACCGCCTTCCCGCTGCCGGATCGAAATCAGCTGGCCGGACACCACCCCAAGTACCCCCCCTTTCAAAATATCAATATTCTTTCATTCAAATGCACTCTCTTATTACGTCCAATCCATCTCCTAAATGTCCGAATGCAAACTATATCAATGTCTATGTGCCATATACTTGACCAAATGTCAAAGATTTCTAATTCTCGGACCTTTGTATGTACTCAACTTATTCATGGATGCAATAAGAAGTAAATTAGAGTCCGGTGACTCAACTTCAAGAATTAAAAAATCTTCAATCATGTCTTCTTTTTTGTTTTAAAAAAAGAGAGTATGGGATAACCCTTTTCTAAGAAGGCATGATTAATAATAGTGGTAGATTGGAGAGGAGGACGAGTAGCATTTCCTATAGCTTGTCTGATCAATTCTTAGGTATAACTACAGTAAAAAATTTATAATTGACGAAGGGACAATCCTGTGTCTAACAAGAAACTTGATTTCAAATATAAATGGTGCTGCAGTTTCCTGCATGCTAGCCGCAAGCATTCCCAAGTTGTAGCTAGGGATCATATATATGCTCACACGCAGGCCCTATGTACGCTTGATCATGGAGAGTATAAGATGAGCACTCTGGGGCACAAGTGTACATAGCATTTACGAGTTCTTGTATAAAGCTTGAAAATGGACTTGGTTAATATATCAGGCAATTAATTATGGTGTTAAGACCTAGGAGTAGAACAAGTAACCTGGAAACGGGAGTGTCAACATAATTGCTCCTTTATTGTGTACATAAATAATTGTGGTGATCCTGTAATTAAGCAAAACTATAACTATCAACAAGCCCCAGGGTTTGTATTAGTCTATTTAAGGCCAATCACTGTCAGTGCAAAGTCCTTGCAACCTCCGTTTAAAAGCAGGCCCAATGTTTGTGAACAGATCCTTAAAAAATGTTATCTTTAGTGCCATATAGACCGTATAGCAGTGTGAGTTTTCCTTGGATTATCCCCACAGCTCTTCAAGATTACAAATGATAGTAACTTTGGTGCTGACAACATTGTTTTTACATTTTTGTTATTTTCCATAGTTGTTCTCCTTGAAATATTTGTTTGATCCAGCTTCCATACTCCTGGAAATTGGAAAGAAAAATGAGACAGCAACTATTTGTAGTTACATTCTATGCGCATGGAAGCATGGAAAAGAATTGATTGTGATGTATGAATATTCAATATAGTAAAGTCATGTTTAAATATGCTATTAAAGATTTGATGGTGCACGAAGTGTATAAAAGACAAAAAGACTTGATAGCTAATTTTTATGACAAATGACCTTGCATTATCTATATCTAATAGGAAAGAGCAGCATATTCTCTCCAAAGTTGCCAACCGGCATGCTTAGATACAGAATATGGAACAACAATATAGCCAATCTACATATGCCACATAGGGCTTCGCCAACTCAATCCATGTCATCTTTGGCCTATATCATGCCTCATTTGGACAAGGTGTCAATCAACTAACATGCACATTTGACATTCTCAGGACCTATTATGGACCTAATATATTGCTCACTGGTTTTTGGTTAGCTTCCTCATATATTGAAATTTTATTCTATGACATTTATATAATCAGCATCCCTTTCAGCTTGGTTATATGAGATGCATGGTTCTTTTGATACAATTTTGTTTTTCTGCGTCCGGTTTATAGGTACAGTTAAGCTTATTTCTCAGCCACAAAGGAATAAGCTTATTTCTGATGCCCCCTAAGGGGATGAGTGTGACTTAAAATATTCCATTCTCCATATTGTGCCTATTTTTTTGGGACGCAAGGAGTATAGTCATCTTGGCTCTTGACTTGTAGAGTTGTGAGTAAAAAACTGACCTGATTACTATTCCATAAAATTATTGAAGTCGGAAACTCATGCCCAAGAAACACTATACCAACTCCCCGCTATTCATTTAATTTTCCTTTCACATATTGTAAGATTGTAACTTCAATATCTCACTCTTTCTCATCTCAATATAAGATGAGATTGAGGATACAAAGCAAAAGGATTATTTTTAATGAGGAATTCGCTAAAAATTCCCCGGCTCATGCACCTGGCCACATATAGTGTGAAGCCCCAAAAGTTATGAAGTTTTCTAAGCATTTGGATTTCAAATCTGTAATCCGACGACAAGTGTCCATCAACAAAAGGTTTTGTCGATGAGAAATTGTCGATGGAACTGGCCAGTTTCATCTGATCAGTTTAAATTCGTGCTTATGCCTAATTTGGAGTATAAATAAAATCCTAACACCACTTTGTGCATGTCTTGCACGAATCTCAATTAGGGTTTGATGAAATTGGAGAACGAGTAGGCTTTTTGACATCAACCTTCAAGAAATAAGGTAGGAAAACAAAACAATCACAAAGCATGCGGTTGTCTCTTTATTACTAGCATGGAGCTTCTTGTATAGAGTCTTTGATTTGCATATTATGAGTTGTATGCATGCATAGGACTTAATTAGGTTCATGGCAGAGCTGGTATGATGTTAATTGGACGAAAGTTAGTGGCTTTGATCATATGGTTGGAAATTGAATACATATGATGTTGAAGATTAGTTCACATATTTCAAGTAGGGGTTGTATCCTGATGTTAATTGTACACATTATTTGTACAATGTGACTGCCAAACAGGCACAACTGCAGGCAGCCTTTCTGTGGCGTTTTATTTTTTGATATTTTTAGTCTTCAAATTTTCTATATTGGGGAAGCTTAATTTTGAGGATTACATATCCAATGAAACTTACTCTTCTTTCACTTTTGCTTCTTGTCTCTTCAATTATGCATACAACGCATGCAGTCACACAAGTATTCGTTGCATGCCCTTCGTCTTCTGCTCCCATTTCTTGTCCTTTGCTAACACCCTCATTGGCATGTTGAACATCATTATAGTCTGTGTGGACTTGATGATGGCTGAGGTCGGCACATACGCCACTTCGGGTGAAGTTTGGTATGCCATCTGATATATACTTAAATTATATATTTTATCAGGTCTAAAATTTATGTTTATGTTAGTGTTAGAAGATATTTAGTATTTGCTAATGTTGTTTTTGGTTTTGTAGGAAAATAAAAAGAAGTTGCGTATATGGTGAACCATGATCCCAATGGTTGAATCTTTATTTTTTTTTTATAATTGTTGAATCTTTATTACTTCGGTTGCATATCTCTGATTGTATTGATTCAAGCTTCATATTAATATTAAAGTTAGTTTTCCAATGCTACCGACCGTGCGTAATTCGGAGTTTGGAGTGAAAAGTTATAATCATTAGAAGATTTTTACGCAAAGCAATGTGCGATCGATCGGCCCATTAGACGTAATCGATCGCAGGAACCAGAATGAGCTAAAAACGATGGATGCGACTGATCACCCTTGTCTTGATCAATCATATCTACTGTGATTTTTGTCTTGATGGTTGTGATCAATTGGCAGCTTTAGGGATCGATCGGCATATGAAGAGATGAAGTGAACGATTGCGCGATGCAGTGAAGATGTGAAGGAAAGACGCGATCGATCGGTAAATTTAACAATCGATTGCTGTATATGAAAAACTTAAAAGGGAGTCCTTTTCAAATCGAATTTGGAGAGGGGTTTCGTGGCTTATCTTATTCTACTATGTAAGCTTAGAGAGGGCTCAGAAACAAGCATCTTTGAAGACGAAAAATTGGAGTAGAGAATGAGTCTTTTGACGGCCAAAGGAGAAGAACTGTTTCATGCCCATAAATACATCAAAATAGGCTTTGATTTTCTCTTTCTCTATGTCTAGCTAAACTCTTTATCAAGGCTAGATGAAGTCCTAAGCTTGTATTGTTATTCTTGATTGTTTCATTTAATATAGTTGATATGATTTCTTTTATCTATGTTTAATGCGATTTCATGATTTTCATCTAGTGCTTTACCATAGACTTGTATGATTATAAATAAAATTTGATCTTAATAATTCCTGTGTTTAACCAAGAATAGGTTTATGTTAATTCTATGCCCGACCAAGGATAAAATTAGCTATATTAATTTATAGTGAATGAATTTTTCATGTCTGACCAAGAATATGAGTTATCATGTCATATCAATATGTCCGAAATAATAATTGAGAGTAGTAATTACATGTTTAGAAGTAGATTCACTGCCTTGGTATTCTCATCAATTTGATTTCTTGTTAAAGTTTATTTTTTTATTTCATTAAAATCCAAATCTTTCATTAGAATTACTTTAAAATTAGGTTAATCAACCAAGTCCTTTGGGTTCGACCTCGTTTCTACTAGTCTATAATTAGTCTCACGCGATTGCGAGTAAAGTAGTTAGAAATCATAACAATCACCATCCCTCCTCGACCTCGATGACTGTGATTACCTTAACTTTCTCTGCCTCGACCATAATGACATTCCGCTGCCACCAGCTACCATGCTTCGTTGAGGTAGCATCTATAGCGACGTAAATTAATGGGTATGCACAACACAGGAAGTAGATGGGTGGATGACCACGCTTCCAATTGAAAAAAAGAGAGTGGCCCTTCAATTGGAAAAAAATGGCTAGCATTTCTCCCCCTCATATGTGTGCCCCCTACAAAACATCAATAAAATAATGGGGGCCCCTATAACTTAGGGACTTAGGCCCCCTTGCAAATTTCTTGGGTGGCAGGATAGGTGTCTCCCGTCATTTTTGTATCTGGAACACCAAAATTTGAAGTTTTGAACCATGATTTTCGCTTCGGCCCATATGATCTACCTTTTCCATGGATACTGCTTTTATTTTTAGCTTTTTGGTGAACCACTACTCTTCTCTGGGACATCTTCTCACTTATGACTCACTTATGGGGAGAGGTACTATTTGCCCAATAACTCAACGCATCTGTTGCATCGTAGACCACTTCTGAGTTTTGACCATAGCCTTTTGTACTAGAAAGAATTCCACACTCTTATCCTTTGACAACGAACGACCTGACATTGTTCAACTCCAAAAGATTTGAATTTTTTTTTGACAAAACAAGCGCCGATTGAGTGTAACTGCCTAGAGGCGATTTTGGGTGACTGACTCCGATGTTGGTTTTGGCCTTTGGGCGACCGCCGGCCGACTTTCGGCCTTAGGGCCTCGCCGGTCGGTCTTCTCATCCTCTGTTTTCATCCCTTATCCTTTTCCCTTTCTCTAATATCTGGATTCTAGAGAAGTGCAAGGCGAAACTGTTTGATTTCAAGAAAACGTTTGCAAGAGCATCTTCATCTAGTTAGAAATTAGGTCTCTACTTTAGAATTAAGTTTCAGAATAAAGTTTTATCCTTCGTTATGAGGGCCTTCGGTTTGTTGACTTCTACAACGATTGTGAAATCCTTTTTTGGGATTTTATGACTTGTTTATCAATTGGTGTTTATATTCCATGAATTGAGACTTTGTTGGCCATCGTTTTTCTAATGTTTGCCGAGAGGCAAGAACATTTTACACTTCTTGTCTAGTCTCGTAGGCTTGAGAGCCACTTGAGTTGTTGAAGACTCGGTTAGTCGATTCAACTTACTGGAAGTGCAAGAGTTGTGTTCTTCAAGAGTGACGATGAACTACAAGATGGAAGGGTGGGAAATTTATCGGCAGAGTATTGTGCATGAATCGATATACTTCTTTTCTTTTCATTGTTGTGGGGATTATGCATATGACTCTTGAATCTCTTGTATTTCTTGTTGTAAATGTATCTTTATTTTTTATTAATAAAAAAATATTTTTTGGCCCAAAGATCTAAACTTGAACAGTTTTAAATGAGTGAAACGATAATGCATCCCTTAATTCATAATTGATAAATCGGTTATATTCTTCATCACATGATTTTCATGGATGTTTCACTTTATTTGAGAAGATGTCCAGGACCTCTATGGCACCTCATTGGAAAATTTATTAAATTGCAAGTGTAACTCTTAGCCATCAACAAGAGAAACCAGACGAGATGAAGAGAGAAGACGTCACACTATCTATCTTATGCCCATTGTTCTCTATAGCCCAATAAAAAAAAATGTTTCATCCATCACCTATTTGTGTGCTTTTTTCTTTTAACGAAAAAAATTGCATTATTGAACAATACTCAACAAGTAATCACTTATTTGTGTTCTTTTTTCTTTTAAAGAAAAATAAATCTACATTATTGAACAAGACTCAACAAGTAAATCACCTATTTGTGTTCTTTTTTCCTTTTAAAGAAAAGCAAATCTGCATTATTAAACAAGACCCAACTATTACTTGTTTTGAAATATCCAACCGGAAGATGTTGATATAATTTTTTTATTAGTTTCATCTTGCCCCACCCGCGAGAAAAATCCTGGCTCCGCCCCTGCCTGGAGTGAATTGAAATTGAGATTGATGTCTTAATCTATGTCTTAGTAAAGGATGAACAAAAGAATTAGAACTGTCGGGTCATCGATAAAACATCATCGATCAATGCATGTGTCAATGAGGGTTTGTCGATGGACCAACATATAAAGAATTACACTTTGTGCAGAAAGAAGAATTCAAAGGAAGTATTTGCTGTATGAGATGACTTTATGGAATTGAGATATGCCATAAATGTTATAATGAGAATTGTAATGATGATGCATGAAAGATTATGTTTAAAGTATGCAAATTTGATGAAGTACGATGATACGTGTTGTACATTGGGATAGTATTGGATAGTTCGAATAAAATATGACATTGAGTAGAAGTGTTGCGCTAGAACATGCAGTAGAATTTTGGGCAAAGTATGGCCCTAAGGAAGTATAAATGACATAAAAAGGAAATATAATCATCGAAGCATAATGCATTAGTAGCTAATACGATACTATGAAAGAATGAAGTGAAAGAATTGGGTTAGACCAGAAGAGTCAGGACCTATGGTTCAAGACAAGGACTAAGAAGGAAGTATGGAAGGAACACCACATGCCATAAGAGCAAAGAAATTGGTCCAAACCATGATAGCCATCTTCGGGGCCTATATCCACAAGAGATTGCAGTATGCATACATGGGTTGTGAAGAAATTTATGGTGCCCATAATCTAACCCGGAGGGATCCATGAAGTTCCTTGAAGATTATTAGTTATCGAGTAAACTATAGTCTATTGAAAGAAATAAATTAAAGAGTAAACCTCTTGTAGAATACGAAAGTAGAAAGCAAAGGTAAAAAATAAATCTCATGAACTTCAATGACTCTTAGAGCAACAAGAAAACCCTAGATAGGCTCTATGTAGAGTAGAGCGCATAAAATGCTTTCAATGACTATAGTGAGTATTAATCAATGACTGTATATAATAGTATCATATGACTGTTATAAGATTGTTACTGTCCTGCTGGTGTGAATACCTGGAAGCATGTTGGAAGTGATTTGCGAACCATAAGTGTATTGTAGAGTCAACAACTCATTAATGACAAGTGAATCGACATAGAAGAGTTGTTGATGATCCTATAGAGATAGAAATAAATTGATGGATGTTGTATTTATTCCAATTGATAATGAATTCCGTTTGAACCATCAATAAGAAGTATAGAAGGATATGTAAGATGAAATTTCTATGGTTCATCCATTTGACTTGCATTTGTAGGGCAAGTATGAATTGTAGTCTCAACGAGAATTCCTAACAACAACTGAGTTTTTGGAGGGCAGTTGTCGGTGAATTATAGACAACAATAGTGCTAAGTACAAAGGATGGAATATAGACTCCGTACATGAGTTCTAGTAGAATTAACTAGTGGGCTTGTATACGATGCCCAACCAAAAGTAGGTAGAAAGAAGAATCTTTATCCTTGAGCACATTAGTGTCGGGATTTTAACTAAAAGAGAAGAATATGCATGATGTAATGCTTTTTTGATTGCTAAGTAGTAATCTCATGTAGCAGAAGGAGGAGCACTGAATGTTATACACATTATAGGATAGAGGACCACAGGAAGTCCAAAAATAAGAGTGACTTGTAGGAAAATACATATCTAAAAGATTAAAGTGACTTAGTAATAAATATGTCACAATGGAAGATTGAGAAAGTATGTACTAACATGTGAGAGTGACTAATGATGTCAACCATTTAGGTTCAACATATGAGCAATGAGAGAAGGAATGAGAAAGATCTTCACATAATGAAAGCTTAAAAGAAGGAAATGATACCATATGCTACAAGAGCAACTTTCCTTGTTGAAGGCAAAAAAACCCTTTACTGAGGTTGGCCATCTCAGGGGTTCGATCCACAAGACATTAGGTAAGCATGCTATGGGTTATGGAGAAATTCATGATGCCCATAACTTAGCCTAAAGAAATCCATGAAGTACCTTCGAGATTTCCATTTGTGTGGTGAACTGGTGTCGAATGGAAGAAGAACTAGGGACATCTTTTTAGAGTAAGTCCCTTGTAGGAAGCCGAATCAAAATTTAGGGATAGAGAATAAATATCAAGAACCTCTAGTTATGTAGAAACATTGTGGAATTGCCTAGAAAGAATCTAGGAATTTGTGGTTGTAGTATTAATGCTTGATCTTATAGTAATAGCACAACAATCAACTATAGTATTATGTTGCCATCCTACTGTGTATGTAATAATACTCAGTTGCACATTTTTCTAGTTTCGCAAGAGCAAGGGAAGAATGTGAGGAAATGAACGACATTAACAAATATATCTCTTAAGCTTTCATTATTTTAATGTAAGCTCATAAGCGAACTTGTGTCGTTGAATTTATTATATAACTGAGAAAGGATTGTACTATTGCACATATTGGATGGATATAATAATTCTATATTTTGTTTGGAATGATTATTTATTATGTCTTGTAATAGGTTTGAAAGTATTTTTAAAAAAACTAGAATAATGCTATAGATGCATTGTTTTATTTATCTAGAAAACAACTAATAAGATGTTGTATCACTGATACTTACATATAAAATAATTTTTAAAATCTAGGGCATTACAAATGCTAAGCGAGAAAGAGGATGAAGAAGTGAAAGGTTGTGAGAGAGAAATGCTGCACAAGTAAAAAAGGTTCCAGCATGATGGGTTTATGCTCATGGTATAATGGTGCCATCACTATACCATGACATTCAGTGCTTTTATAATGGTGTTGTGAATTAATGCTAAAAGATATGTAGACTTTAGAGCAGATATCTGATCTACACATGAAATATGTATTTTATTATCTCATAAACTTATATTTATGCTAGTGTTTGATTATAATTAGTACTACTTTAATATAGTTTTGGGTTTTTGTAGGAAACAAGAGTAAGACGCAAAAATGAGGTGAAAAGTGACTTAAATAGTTAAGATTGTCATAACTTCGTGTGTATATATTTGATTGGACTGATTCAAGCATCATCTTAAAGTTCAAGAAGTTAGCTTTCCAATGCCACCGACCCGCGCAATTTGGAGTTTGGAGCAGAAAGTTATAGCCATTTGAAAATTATGAACAAAACTTACGTTTGATCGGCATTCTATTCATGATCGATCGCCCGAGCCGGGAAAATAGTGTATCGAAGGAAATGATTGATCTGCACTCAAAATGATTGATCGTATCTACTAAGCTTTTGGATGCGCACAATACAGTAAACACAATCGATCGGGGTATATAAATGATCGATCGGTAGTCGAGACAAAACAGACGATCGGCGCGACAACGTTGAATTTAACAAAGGAAAGTGATCGATCGGAAAACGTCCGATCAGCTATACGGAGCGATCGATCGGTTTGTGTGGCAAAACCTAAATCAAGCCTATTTTGACTTGGATTTAGAAGGGGACTTCAGGGTTTCTCTTCAAACATATAAATAAGCTTTAAGTGAGAACATATTGGGCATTAGAGAATAGAGAGGAGTAAGTGAATGAGTCTTTTAGAGCCAAAGAAGAAGAAGAAATCCATGGTAATGGAACTATCAAAATAGATTTTTCTTTTCTCTCTTCCTATATGTAACTAAATTCCTCGTCAAGGCTAAATGAAGCCCTACATATGTGTATTGTTACTCTTGTTAATTTCATTTAATAAAGTTGATATGATTTGTGCTTAATGCTATTTCATGAGTTTCTTTTGAGTGCTTGACCATAAACTTGATAGATATGAATGAAATTAGATCTTTTTAATCCATGTGTCTAACCAAGAATAGGTTTGTCATTGATTCTATGTCCGACCAAGGATAAGATTGATTACACAATAATGGATGAACTTTTGTGTCCGACCAAGAATGTTAGTGAATTCATTAGTAATTCGTGTGTCCGACCAAGAACACGAATTACCATATCATGTCAATTTGTGCATAATAATAATCAAGAGTAGTAATTCAATGTCTAGTAGTGGATTCATTGCCTTGATATTCTTCTCCATTGATTAATCTCAGCTTAGTTTAATTAAAGTTCACTGCTTTCTTTCGATAACTAAAAACTGTAACTTTTCTCTTGAATTTGGTAAAATATTTAACCGTCCATGAGGTTCGACAACCATTTCTATACTCACCGTGGTACAATTGCTTGTGCACTTACAAAGGTTTAAAAATAAACGATCAATATCAATATCAAGACAAGCAACTACTCCCTCCATCTAAAACATATAGGCAATATAAAAAATGACTTGAATTTGGCCTGTAGAGCCCACAACATTTCAAGCCTCCACTTACCCTTGCACATGCATGTGCATGACGATCTATAATCTACCAGCATACAACGAGATCCTGCCATTTAATTCTAAATACGGAGGGAGTAGTAATTACTTTTAATAAAATATGAAATGATAAGCAAACTCCACATATTAATATTAAATGTGTTATTAGATGCGTCCATATGTTAGTTCAAGTTGCCTTAAAAGCCGGGCTGTCAAGTTATAGACAAAAACTGGTTGTTAGCTAAACCGAATCATACGAAAGAGGTTGATAATCCATTGCCTAACTGCATAAGCTATTGAAAAGATCTAGGATCTTACAGCTTATCAGGGCATGGGAGATCTAGCAATTCCTCCACTCCTGGGTTCAAACTTTGCTGGAGGGATGTTAATTTACACCCCATTTTGTGTTTTCCTCTGTTTACACTCCCTCCATCCTGAAATAGATGCTCCACCCTAAAAAAGTGGCTAGTGTTATTTGTTGAGGTTTAGACCCCGTTGGATGGTCGAATAAATAAATAAAAATTTGAAAAAACGACAAACACAAAACTCACAACAATTTGGTGTGGTTCGGCCTTATCACCAAAAAAAGATTTCCTTCCACTATATCTTAGAAACAAGAGTACAAGAAATTTTCTATAAATCACAAAGATTACAAACTCTCATTACTCAACCCTTATGTATAAACAATTCTTATGCAACAAAGCTTCTTTTCAACACCCTAAACCCAAGACCCTCCATTGAGAGAAAGCACGGAGATAATTCACATTAAGAAGCCCTTAAATCCTGCCTTTGGAAATCCACAAGTTCCCTAGCTTAATAGGAAAAAAAATCCCAAGCAAATTCGACTACAATTGGAAGTCTCCCATATGCATACGCTCCTACGCACAGGAGGTCCGGTCGATCGACCAATACACAAATCCAGTAGACTTATCGGTCGATCGGACAAGCTTCTGTCCTCTTCCTCTAGCCTGGATTAATGCAAATCCTAATATTATTATCATTAACCACTGCCTTGAAAGTTGTCCAATTGCTACTAACATACTTACAGTTCGATTACCTTCATGGATAAGCAGAAGAAACACACACTCTCTCTCTCTCTCTCTCACGCACCCACACAAGTTCTCTTATGACTCGACTTGCAAGGCAACTTTTGCCTGGAGAGAATATTTCTAATAAAAAATCTTTTGCCCGGACCATGGGTGGTCTCTTAGTACTTAGTACACACTTTAGCTAAAAATGTCGTGCGTCCCTAAATGTTTTAACTAGGCGATATAACACATAGAGGTATGTCCGATTTAATCCAGCCCTGGCGTGCTTGATAGGATCTCTCTTTGTCGAGTCGAGCCTCTGAAACCCTTGGGTGTGGGGGGGGGGGACTTCGATTTATGAAATTGACACACTGTAGCAAATATTTGCAAAATAGGGTATCTGACAAGCCAAAAGACGTCGGTTGCTTGCGTGACTTTTTTTTTAAAACCAAACCAAAAGACGTCGGTTGAACCGATGCCTCTCGGTTAAAAGAGAAAGGCGTTGGTTGAACCAACCTTACTGCCTTGTCATTTTCCGTCCTATTTTAAATAGGCAGTCACTTCAACGATACATATCTCTCTCATTTCTAACCCATTTTCACTCATTTTTTTTCATTCTTCCTTATTTTTAGTGCTCTTTCTAGTCATTATGATATTACAAAGATGTTGAGCTATCACATACCATTTATTGTAGTTTTTATAGTATTTTTTTCGATAAATAGCATGCGATGGATCAATATCTTTGCGATATCATTATGACCAGAAAGACCACTAAAAATAAGGAAGAATAAAAAAAATAGGCGAAAATAGATAAAGAATGAGAGAGATATGCATCATTGAAGTTAACACCTCTTTAAAATGGGACAGATTTGTTTTAGTGGGACAAATTTCAATGATGCATATCTCTCTCATTCTTCTTCCATTTTCGCCCATTTTTTTTCATTCTTCTTTATTTTTAGTGATCTTTCTGGTCATAATGATATCGCAAAGATGTTGATCCATCGCATACTATTTATTGAAAAAAATATTACAAAAATTACGATAAATGGTATGTGATGACTAGAAAGAGCATTAAAAATAAGGAAGAATAAAAAAAGTGAAAATGGGTTAGAAACGAAAGAGATATCTATAGTTGAAGTGACTGTCTATTTAAAATGGGACGGAAAATGACAAAGTGTCGGTTCTCTTTTAACCGAGATTTTAACCGAGGGGCGTCGGTTCATTTGGTTTGGTTTAAAAAAAAGCCACGCAAGCGCCTGAGCCACGCGAGCGCCTGTGTGGCTTGTCAGATACCCTATTTTGCAAATATTTGTTACAGTGTGTCATTTTCATAATTTTTTTTTATGATTTATTATGTTATTTTCTCAATTTAAATCAGTTCATTTTGATTTTCTAATGCAGATATGCAATTTTGGATAGAGGGAGTATATAATAATACATGGGAACTACATGAACTAAAGATAAGAACAGTGAGAAGATTGGAAGAAATGGAAGGGGGGGAAGCAACTATACTCCCTCTCTCCTTTATATATACAATATTGCATGTACGTACTTCATATATTTTTTGCATTTTTATTATCCTTATTTTAGAATTTTAAACAAATAAATCTGCCACTCTAGAGTTTGAAAATTCACATAAATAAATAAGCATATGGACAAATCCCAACTGGTTAGGGCATCTGATTGGTGAAGCTATTGAGCATTCAATTCCCACCACCCCTACTTTCCTGAGTTTCCTCTCCATCTTTGTTGATCCTTCCACAAGGCAATGCCTAATTTTCCACTAGCACAAGATAAAAAATGACAAATAAATAACATAAGTGATCTCAAGCCAGGTCCATCTGATTGGGCCAGCCGGCCATTTTAATTTACTCAGCCACACAAAAAAAGATGTCAGTGACTAAAGTCAGCTTGAAATCCTCGTCCAAAGCATCATTACAATCAAGTGGGGCAACTTGTCTTTTGATGGCACACAAGGGAGACCAATTTTAACTTTGAGATGAGGTACACATGTAACCTCTTGTGTCATACATTTCTTAATATAATCATTGTTGATTGTAACAACTAGCAAAAGTCTCTTAGTCCTTACTTATGCACCCATGAAATTTAGCTTGCTTTCTTTTGACTAGGTCAGTTGTCATGGGCTGATATGGTGGAGTCAAGTGTCAACTTTTTTTGTTGTTTTTTTATACAAAGTGTCAACTTGAAAAGAAGGCCATGGAAACAACTGGGAGATCCAAACCAAATGGGAAGAAGATGAAAAGGGAGATAGGAGAGCCACAAAAGAGGGGTGCAAGTGGGGAACACAATAAGGACGCAGTGGGGGGAATGGGGTCTGAAATTGACCACATTATCAAATGGCATGGAAAAGCAGTTTGATTGGGATATTGAAGTGTGGAGGGGACAAAACTACGGTCATGGTTAAGGGAGGGGCCAGAGGCAGAAAAACGAAGGGAAAAAAGCACAGGGACAGCGACTTTGCTCGCGACGCCTCGCCCACAAAAGAAAAACGAAGTAGAGAACTATGATAAAATACAAGAAAAGAAAAATAAAGCATCATTTTAATCTTCTTCAACCAATTTCCCTATTTCTATTGTATAAAAAAATTAATATTCCTATGAGACTGATTTACATGAGATCATTCTTATATTATATAAGAATCATGAGAACAGTCTTTGGGGTCGTTGGATTCTAATCTAAGGGTGGGTATTGAATCAGTGGGTTGGTGAGTGTGATCTATCACTCACCCTTGTAGCCATTTATAGCCGTCAAATTAAAATATAATGGCTAAGACTTAAACTGTCCAGATATAAGCCAAATAAGAGCAATTTCATTTAAACTTTCTCTAATCTTATTGTACCAAAAAAAACTTCACTATTTTTACTCCTTTGTCCAACGAAATCTTTCTGTATCTGAAAAGGAATAAAATATATTCGACTCCAAGACCCATACGAAACAGAGTCCCCCCACCCTTCCCGTGTTTTTGGTCACGTGGGAGAAAAGTCAGCAAATGGAGTCGGTGTTTTTTAAAATATAGATGCTTCATTTGACAGAGGGAGTATCGCTTTGACATGCGCTAGAGCATTGGCAATAGCTGGATTCAGAACCAATGGTGCAAATCAGGGGTGCAAGGAATTCAAAACCACCTGCTATGTATTAACGTGCACCGTTGGGTTGAAATTCAATGGCCGGCAGTGCCCCTGTCGATGCAAATGAGACAGGCACATATAAATGTGACTCGTGCTTTAATCTACCTTACTCCTACATTCGGTAGTCATACAACTTTCGCCCAAATATACCTCAACAAATATGGGCCTCCTGTTGAAAATCTAGATCGGAAAAAAGTACTCCCTCCGGTCCAAGAAAATACTGGTAGCATGTGAAATTGAGCATTTTACTAAATAATATATATTAGAATAAATAATAACCGATCAGAAAAGATACAAACTTAATTTCCTATCTAGTATTTGACATGCCACGCAGGCACCAGCGTGACATTGGCTCCCACACGGTCTTTTCTTTTTCAATCTAACCCAAAAGGTGTCGCTGACATAACACATCTCTCTTGTAATAAGGCGTTTCTTAAATAACGCTTTCTATTTTGTTATCTTTTTAATTAAGGGGTCACTACAAATGATGCCTTCAAAGTAGAGTAAACTAGGGGAAGACATAAATTTAAATAATGTCTTCAAGGCATATTTCGTAAAAAAGGTATAGTTCTATTACAAACGATATCTTCAAAATATAAACTTTGGCAAAAGCTTATTGTCAGCTTTCAAATTTATTTTTTTCGTTACAATAGACGCTTTTCTTACTACAAGAGAAATGCGTCTCCTACCGTGACACCTTAGTTGAAAAAGGTAACAAAATAAAACATTCCTTATTACTAGAGGAAAGCGTCTCTTCTAATGATGGGCTTTTAGGTCAAAATACAAAAAAAATAAACTGCGCAAAGGTGCTTGCATGGTATGTCAAATAACCGGATCGGCAATTACGTTTGCCTCTTTCCCAATTGATTATTATCTATTTTAATATATATTATTTCATAAATCCCCATAAATTAATTGACCTGTAGATCCACGGCATTTCAAGCCCTAATTTACCCTTATACAGGCATGTCCATGAACATCTATTAGCCTCATCTAATGATTTTTCAAATGTAGCCAAGTTTTTTAGGACAGAGAGAGTATGAGATAGGTATTTTTTGTTTGATGAGCCATTCATTTACTTCTTTGAAAAGGAGATTTCCATGTATTTACGGAAAAAAAAACAGTGAAGATTCCATTTATTTGGATCTTATCCAACCTGGGAACCTTTCTTAGGCAAAAGACCCGGCCAAACCTATGGCTGTATCAGAAGTGTAAAGTGTAAACAATTCATTTAGTGAAAAACAGAGAGCAGTCCTTGGGGCACAAAAGAGAGGCCCCTAAAAGCAGCCCAGGCCCATTGCTAGTAATAATTACAAAAGCATATGCTTTACAAGCGAATTGCTAATGAAAATGAAAATAGAAATAACATAATTCTTCATACAGATGATCATAAACGACAGCAAGTTTCACCAAATCTCAAACTTGAGGTATTTTCATACAAAGTACAGGCTACAACTCATGTTCAATATATGTCAGAACTCTTTCATATATCAAATACAACTACGACAAATCTAGTGTAATAAACATAAACCTTTTTTAAAGTATACATACTACGCTTAAGGGTAGAACCAAAGAATATTCATACATAATAATTCTTTCCTGCTGTAGCAAAAAAATGTCTTCAGGATGTTTCTCCAAGTGATAATCTGAAAATATAGATGGGAGAAAAAATTCATGAAAAGTATTGCTTTACTCGATAAACATTTTTTGCCAGACTGATCTCATAAATGTCCTTAGCTGTTAACTATATCACTTGACATTCCAATTGAATAATATCGATTTAAATGCCCCATTTTCCTACTTGCTTTTCACTTTCTTGGTGCACTTCCTGATTATAATTATGATTGATAAATCTTCAAATCAGCTTATTATGGTGTGTATTTGGGTAGAAAGTGGAAAAATCTATGAGTTAATTACCAAATTGTTTGGACTAGAGGAGGTATAAATTTTGTTTATGCGTTTTAAAAATTAGCTGGTTTTCCCATAATAACTTTAATTTGGTTGCTGATTTTATTAAGTTTCGACAAACAAACAATGCAGGCAGGGGCTGAAGCTTTTTTCTGGTGATCTCAATTTTTTAATATATCTTGTACCGTAATTCATTTAGATCTATTAAATAAGGATGTGGCTCAATCATGGCTTGGAAATCTCTTTGAGGTTTGTTTGGGGTGCATAAGACCCATTGCCAATAAAGATGATTAATCTATTAACAATTTCAATACAATCCATCTACCAAACTTCATTTGTTAAAACTCTAAGCACGAAAATACTGTTAACATAATTTTAAATGCAATCCCTGTACCATCAGAAGCTAAGCTATTAGATATCAAAATGTAACATAATTTGAAGCTACTGCAAACACGAGAAAAATTTCATTAATTTACAATTACTGCTAACCTAATAGACATATGGGACCTTTCAAAAGATAACAAAGTCTCAACCCACAAAGAATCGACTGGTATTGGAGAAAACAAGGGCAACACACTGATAAGATCTTGGTTATCCATTTTTTCAGGCAGAAATGATAAACATTCATGCCTTTCAGCACTAAAGCACAAAATTTTTTGGTTGTCTCTTCACATTAATATCAGTCTGAGCTAACATCAAAATGAGGATACTGCTAATCAGGATTCATAGATTACCAAAACTTTTTTGTTTACAAAGAAAGAGTAACTAGTTTGCAGTAACATTTGATTCATATAATACAGACAATATACAGGAAGGCTTAACAAATATCCATATCCATAAAGAAGCAATAATTACAGGATCAGTAGGAAATTTCAGCTGAGATCCACATCATAGCATGAGACTGCATATTCCTTTTGTGGCCATGCAAGGACTTCTAAGCTGTGAAAGAAGATATTACGACATGAGAGACGATTTTAATCTTCATATTCATATTTTTTTTGAATGACAAATATAAAATACATAACATCACCAGTTCCATAAGCATGAATTCCAGAGTCAGTTTTATATCAGACATCTCCAACAGCAAAGCTAGGTTCCTATATCAAGGAGTTTTTTGGTACAATACATCAAGAGATAAATTATTAGGTACAACAGCCTGACCATATCACTATTATGCCAGGGAGCCGTCGATCCCGAGGATCAACGCGCGCACACGCTTTATGCGTGCATTTGAGGGTGACAAACAGCTGGAGTGCCCTCATAAAACATGTGCACCGTTAACCCTTGAGATCGATAGCACCCTGGTGCCTTGAAATAGTGCCAGGGATACCCAGTAATTTCCCACATCAAGGAGGTTGAACATTCAAACACGATTTTGACAACTTATAAGAAGAATTTCCAACGATAAATCCTAAGAAATTCTAGAGATAACAATGCAAGCTTACAACTCATTTATTATCCATGTACCTGCAGATAAAAATGTAATAACAACAGCGCAAACAATTTTTATGTTTTAAAGTGAGGCAAGCTTTATGGTAATACAGAAAGATATTTTTTTAAGAAGGTTGTTTTAAGTCACTACACCAAGGTTTTCAAAACCGGACCGGCCATCGAACCGGAATGATGGCCGGTCCGGTTGAACCGCGGTTTGACCGCGGTCAAACCGTGGTTAAACCGGAATGGCCCGGTTTAGGTGAGAGGAATGATATATATATGTTAAATATATATTTTGTATAATATAAACACCAAACTACTCCTAGCTCAAGTGGTTTAGTTGTGAGGGGGTGATTCACCTGTTCCAGGTTCGAATCCCCCCTTCGACATTTAACTTTTGTAAAAAAAAAGTTCTGAAGGAGGAAACCGGCCGGTCCGGTTTGGGAGGAAACCGGCTGGTTTCCGGTTGAACCGGCCGGTTTTCAAAAAAACCGGCCGGTTCAACGAACCGGAGTGAACCGGGCTGACCGGACCGGTTTCCCGGCCGGTTCCGGTTCTCCGCGGTTGGACCGGCCGGTCCGGTCAGGTTTTGAAAACCATGCACTACACCAATAATTTACCGGTGTTGTACCACCATATTGCAAAAATTTCAGACAGTAAGACTAACTTGAGGGGCAAATAGGCTATAGTCTAATCATAAGAAAGATATTTTTCCCCAAGAAAAAATATGATAAGAATTATGATTGGGCTGTAGAACTGCAAAGTTTATGGCTGAGAGAAATTTTTTTCCTTCTGAAACAGAATGAAAATAAGAAATATAGAAAGGGCGTTTGAGAGATAGAATGGAAGATAGAAGTGAGCAGAAATTGATGGAAGAAATGCTGGAATGGTAAAAAAACAAGTCATAGAAAGCGATAGAGGGAGGAGCAAAAACCACAAAGAGAGGGTTGAACCAAGCAAGAGTAAGAAAATTCAAACTTGGTTCAGATTTCACTTTTCGGTTCAAGGCTACTCGGACTTGTAGACTAACCCACCAACTTTAAATTATAAACAGTCCCTTATTATGTCCATTAGTCAAAATGCCATATATGACTAATAAATCCCCTTCTAACATCAAACTACTTTTAAGTAATACCAAATAAAATCCAACAATTAGATCTAGGCCTAATAAGGAAATTTCTCCTATAAGATTTCAATACAATCAAAATTAAAAAATTGCTTCTAAATCTAAAATGACGGATGCCATTGGATTCAAATTCTACAGCACATTGTTAAGTCACATCGCTCATTTAAGGCCTAAAATTTTGTGGACCCATTAGCCTACGAGTCTGCTTTCATTCCCCCCATGCCAGATGACACAACCACTTCTTTGGATCCCTTAACTTCGGGGTTTACATTAGATCAAACAAAAAAAGTTACATGTTATCTCGATGTGACTCCTTGAACAAAAAATCAAACATAGAATCGTTACATATCCCTGTACTTCGTGATTCCAAATTGTAAATAAGAGACTTGTCTTCATGAATGTCAATGCTTACTAACATTTACATTTGATAAATTATGATATGCTTTATACTAGTTAACATGCTTATCAGATCAATCAGAAAAAGGAATATGCTTATAAGAAGCGGCTGCTGTCTTTATGATAAGGTCACTACGATTATTTTCATTGCATCAATCCAATCAAAATGAAAACCGAGACAACCAAAAAAGATGGCCTCTTTAGAATGAGATTCAGAATGACTGCATGCATGAAGTTTATTTGTAACTACCTGATAAATTCTATATTATGAAAACAGACCAACTATTATATCCACCAATGAGTTAAATCATAGTTTAGTTATTTTGATTGGATTTAGGTAAGTAAATTTGTAGAATAAAAACAATTAATATTTTAACTACTGCCGGCCTTTAAACCATGCTTTTTCTATATTAGTTTACAACATACAAATAACGTTAAGAAGTCAATAATACATTTTTTCATTGTTCTATATTATAGTTGGGAAAAATCCAAAACACCCATTTTTCAAATTTTTACTTCCATCACGCCCAGGTTAATGTTTTCCCCTCCAGCACACCCTTGTGTAGTAACATTCTTATCTGAAACACCCCTAAGATGTAAGAATATACAAAGACTACCCCTCCCTTTTTGAAATAAATAAAAAATACCCCTTTACATGATCTCCCCCAATCTAGGCTTTGTCATCTCCGTTCTTCCCACCAACAGCAACATTTGTCATGGCTGAGCTTGAACATTGCCGTTAGCAACAAGGCAGTAAAGAAATTCAGACTAGACACAACCAAAATAAAATTTGGGGGTTGATCTGCGTGTAAAGTTTCTGCTCCAGGAAGGGAAGATGCACTCAGCCAAATGGCTTACACCTTCAAAGAAGGAAACAGAAGCTTGGAGGTGGAGAAGGGAAGAGGCTTCAAAGAAAGAAGATATACGGATGAAGAGAGAATATCTACATCATCATCACAAGAATGGGAAAATACAAGTATATCTCCACTGACCGGTTCGATTCAAATGATAATTATACTGAGGGTCACGTACAGGCATGAGTTAGACGCTTAAATTATGATAACAATTCAACTAAGATATTCCAGCTGTGATGCTTTGTTTAAAAATCCCAGTTGCGAGGTGTTGTGAAGATTCAAGGTGCAGAAGCAATGGAGAATAGATGCCATACGTTGGGCGCCTCTCTGAGGTGCAGAAGCAATAAAGAATAGATACCATAGATTCTGAGGTTCAAGTTGCAATGTATTTTTGCCAGTAATAGTGAGTCATGAACTTGGACATGAAGAGAATATCTGAATGCTCATTATCTCAACCTTCAGGAATTTAAAAAACATATATGGAGTGCTCTCAGAACTTAATTTCAGCAAGGTAAGTGCCTACTGGAAAACTAAGGCCAGAAGACTTATTCTGTCATCCACTCAGTTGTTTTTCTCAATCCATAAGCATTTCTGGCTGGTTTTTGTCAATTCTATAGATTTAAAGCTGTGAAGAAGTTGAGAGCGAATTGGCAACTTGCAATTTGCCAACGGCAGCATTTACAGGCAAATCATGACAAATGGATAAGAAGGAAAGAAGAACAGAGAGGATACCTAGTAGGTTAGGGAAATTGAACTAAATGATATTTGTGTCTTATTGCAAAAAAAAAAGGTACTGCATATTGCCAGATCGTACGGGCATTGTAGATATAAACTTTTTGTGCAGAAGCATGCTGGATAGAAGGAAATTTGCCTGGTTACGATGACAATAGAAATTTGAAAAGTGGATATCCTAGATATTTTCCCATTATGTTTTCCATATAACCAATTTGCAAAATTAGCTGCTGACCAACCAGTCTTTCACTTCTCCTCATATTGTGTACTTTTTAAAATTTTTCAAGTATATTTTTAGCTCAGTTGGACCAATATCCCAGTTTATCATTTTATCTGCCTGGTATGTCTAGCTTTTACAAGACTCCAGTGAATACAACAATCACATATCAGAACTGTTAGAGAGTAAAGTTATTCGTAATTTAGTTAAGTCCTTAGTGTTATTTATTATATTATAGAGGGTAGTTTAGTCCACTTTGGTTTATTTGTTTATTAAGTAATTTCCTGTTTTAGGTCTTTCTTGTATTAGGAATCTGATCTCTATATAAGATTGATTCTCCTCTTATGTAATTGAGACTTCATTATTCAGAAATATAGTTTGGTTCTTAGTGTTCTAACATGGTATCAGAGCCTAGGTTTCAATCCTCAGTCTGTAACCCGAACCTGTTTTGCGGCGGTACTGTTCACCGCACTGTTCACTGAATACTGTTCACCGATACTATTCATTGGTGTTATTCGCTGCGCACTGTTCATCGCATTGTTTTACCCGTACTGTTCATTCGTGCTGTTCGTCGCACTGTTCATCGGTACTGTTTACTACACTACCCGTACTGTTTGCTGCACTGTTCATCAGTACTGTTTACTGCACTGTCCATCAACTCTGTCCATCGGTGGTGTTAATCAGTCTTGTATCTTATGTCTGAGATGAAGAAGAAGAAGAAAAAAAAAGAAAAGAGGGATGGGGAGGCCTCAGTCCTAGTCGTTGCTTCCATTTATATCTCCTTCTGTTCTCTGGTTCTCTGTTTTTGTCTTCTGTTTTGTTGCCGCCCACCACCATCAGTTTTGTTGCTTCCACCCATCGCTTTTTTCCCCTGCACCACTTTGAATCCGACTGTCTGCTGTCACTGCCACTTCGAATCCGTCAGAATCTGAAGTCTGTCTGAATCTGAAATCCGTCTAAATATGAAGTCCGCCTGAATCTGAAATCCGTCTAAACCACTCTGAATCTGAAATCTGCATGTCCGTCTGCATCCTGAAATCAGCATCCTTTGCCACCGCCTCCTTCCACCATGATCTGCTACCACCTTGTTCTCCGTTGCATCCGCCGTTCATTGCTACATCCGTCGCTTCTGTTTGCCACTCTGCAACTGTCTATCCGTTGTCGCTCTGCATCTGTCTGCCCGCTACTGCCATTTTCCTCCATCTGCCACTCTGGATCTGTATCCGACTGCACCCTTGCATCTGCCGTCCAACTGCTACTCCGCATCTGCCGTTTGTCTGCCACTTCGCATCTGAATTCGTCTGCCACTCCTGGATCTGCACCACGTCATCCACTGATGTCTGCTGAATTTGCAGAGATATCATGATCCCGTCTATTCTTTCTGGAATCTGACGCTGCCGCCTACTGTCCACTACTTCCTCCATCCGTCGTCCACAGCTGCACCCCATTTCGTGCAAACTCTTGATGTTTCACACATCTAGAGTTTGGGGGAGGGTGTTAGAGAGTAAAGTTATTCGTAATTTAGTTAAGTCCTTAGTGTTATATATTATATTATAGAGGGTAGTTTAGTCCACTTTGGTTTATTTGTTTATCAAGTAATTTCCTGTTTTAGGTCTTTCTTGTATTAGGAATCTGATCTCTATATAAGATCGATTCTCCTCTTATGTAATTGAGACTTCATTATTCAGAAATATAGTTTGGTTCTTAGTGTTCTAACAAGAACTACAGTTAATAACATAACAACACTCCTATAAGATAAGTAGCTTGAACACAAAGACATGTGATAAAACTTGTAGCGAATCATTCATTAACAGAGAAAAAATAAAACAGTACATAATGACATCTAAACATTATCAAGTGGCATCATACCAGTTAGCAATAGCTGCTGTTTTTTGCTACTACCCAACAGATCCCTCGAGCTTCAAACTCATTAGCTGATTTACTTCAGCAGCAAACTCGAGAGGAAGCTCATTAAAAACATCCCTGCAGAACCCACTGATCATAGCTGCAACAGCCTTCTCATGATCAATTCCTCTTTGCTGGAAGTAAAACAACTGATCTTCCCCAATTTTTGATGTAGTTGCCTCATGCTCAACACGAGCTGAGGGGTTCCTCACCTGTTATGTGATATGTAATTATAATAACTTTAATACCAAACTATTAGAAGTAAATTTCAATTTAATACCCATCCAACAGAGTATTGCTAAAACAGCAGTGATGTAATAAGTAACAAAAATAATATAGATTGCAGCCAACAAAAGCAAAATTCTAAAACTCACAACATATGATAAATTTATTTATTTATACCAAAAAACAACAAGCTATCACCAAAATGGCACGTCCACTATTGTGCTTCAAGAAGGGACTATTCATCCATCATTATCATAATGATGAAGTGCATTTTCCCAACGTTTTGAGGTTGGTGACATGGATCTTATGCCTCCACTCCAGCCTATTTCGTGCTAATTCTTTCATAAGCTTTATCATATTCATATGTTCCCTTATTAACTCCACCAAGTCCTTCTAGGTCTCCTTGTTTCCTCTCCTCCTTTTGTCCTCTTATACTTGCATCCCCTCCAAACTTCTCACTAGGGTGTCCCTTAGTCTCCATTGAACATGCCCATACCAACATAAGTTCCACTCCCTTAGCTTCTTGCCAAAAACGCTACCCCTGTTCTCACAAATATACTCGATTCTAATCCTACCCTCCTAGTTATATCCCATACATCCACATTAGAATCCTCATTTTAAATTCCATTTCATTTATATGTACGACTTTTCTCATGGGTCCAAAACTGGTTCGTATACTGCATGCCTAATTGCTGTCCTATCGAATTTGCCTTTAAGCTCATTTGGGATGCGCCATCACACAACTATCCGACGTGGCTCTCCACCTTGCCCACTCTTCATTTATCCTACGTACCACATTACTATCTATCTCTCCCCCTTTGTGTATAATGGAGCCTAAATATTCCAACTAGGGAGCCACCAATAGTTCTCTACCTTCCTGAAAGTTGAAAGTACATATACTGTGTCTTAGTTCTACTTATACTAAAACCTTATGAGATTCTAAGGCTTTCCTCCACATTTTCGGCTTGGTATAACTCGTAATTTAGTCTCATCAACTAAAACTACATCGTCTGCAAAAAAACGCACCAAGGTACAAAATATCTTGAACCAAATAAGATATTGGCAAAAATGTTTTATTTAAATAGAATATGGGACTTGAAAACTCAATGACAACACTCTGCTATGAGCATGACAGTAAATTTGTGAATATTACTGAGAAAGCCAAAAAGGACATAAATAAGAAGTGTAATTTCTCCTAAATTCTCACAATGACTAGGAAAAATATCTCAAAGAAGAAAAAAGGCTTCTCCTATATGTAACAATAGCATTATCTCAAGTTTTAAATCTTAATAACTTCTGATTTACTTAATTAGTTCAATTATATTAGGACAATTTAAAACACATGCACTAGAGATCCAATTAAATTTAAGCAAGCAAGGAAAAAATAAAAATACTAGCAATCTGATAAGGCAAGATAAAGAAATTAATGTAAATAACTAGTATAATCCAGTCATAATGTTGTAACAACCAGTAGTACCAGCAATTCAAAATGTTGAAGGGCAGTAACGGTTAAGAAACTGTTTCAGGCTAGGAGTAGAAGGCTCTGATTTATGGGTATCAATGGTCTAGTAATAGGCAGAGAAATCAGAACTAGCAGGACTATGAAGAGGTTGTCAATGGTAATATGCAAATGCACTTCAGATCTTAGATGACATCTAGACAAACAAATAGGTCCATAAGGGAAATAGGACTATAGGAGACAACTTATCTGGCCCGCTTAGTAGAAGCTTGAAGAGGGTTTAATGCTAGTTAACTTACTAGTCATGGTTTTAGTAGTAATTTCCTTGTTGGAGTTGTGGATTTGTTCTATACAAACAGGACAGCAGTGGATGTAGAAAGCAGAAGTGTTACAATAAAAGAAGGTTAGGTTCAAACCACGGCTCTGCTAAAACTCATCTATAGGAACAGTACAATAGAAGAAAGTTATTTTTGTTTACTCCTGTTTGCAATATTTTTTCCCCTACCTTCATTATTCTGCTTTTACTGCCTATTCTTCCAGTTCATCAACTTCATTTGCTCATGTCCAATTAGTCACTTGCTTCAGCAGGAAGTACTGTTCATAGCACGAGAATACTCTACCAGTACTATTCACGACTCTGTAGAGGTGTTTATCTTTACACATTCTCTGGTGCTACACATGGATACCCGTAATCGCTTCTCCACAAGGGTTCCACCATCATGGATTACCAATCCAAGACAATTAAGATAAAAGACTTAATTCTTAAACTTGTCAACTATTCATAAACCTATCGTTTCACGTTAAGAATAAAATTTTTGACGTATACAATCAACAATGACACCAAAAGTAAAAATCTGCTATGGAAGAGCTCAATTTCATATGATTAACCGACATTAGTTTCCAAGACACATTCACAGATACATTAATGGACCAAAGTGATTGCTTATTACGTTTGGGGGATGATCACACAAAAAATGTAAACCAAACTCACATAAGAACAAACCATATAAGAGACGTGAAGAAGATTACCTGTATGTAGGGATATGTGTTTGCCCCAGCAGTGTCCCCAATAAGCATTGAATCGCATTGTGAAAAGTTTCTTGAGTTCTTCGCTGATGGCTGAACCTGAACCAGACCTCTATAGCAATTTCTGGAGTGCCCAGCTGAGATACCTTTTGACACAATCCTGCTTTTAGAATTTTTCCCCAAATGTATCATTTTAGTTCCCGTATCTGCCTGCTGGTAGTTATTTGTAAGCGCTACAGAATAAAACTCTCCCACTGTGTCATCTCCTTCCAGGATCACACTCGGATACTTCCATGTGATCGCAGACCCCGTCTCTACCTGCGTCCATGATATCTTTGATCCACGCCCATGACACTTGCCCCTCTTTGTCACAAAATTATAAATCCCACCTTTCCCTTCCTCATCCCCAGCGTACCAATTCTGCACAGTTGAGTACTTAATTTCTGCTTCATCTGCACAATACAATTCCACAACCGCAGCATGGAGTTGATTGTGGTCATAAGACGGTGCTGTACATCCTTCAAGGTAACTAACATAGCTCCGCTCATCAGCAACAATCAGAGTTCGCTCAAACTGCCCAGTCTCGCGTGCATTTATCCTGAAATAAGTTGATATCTCCATCGGGCACTTTGTGTCTTTCGGTATATAGCAAAAAGAACCATCACTAAAAACCGCTGAGTTCAAGGCCGTGTAGTAGTTATCCTCAGGTGGTACAACAGTGCCCAAATACCTCTTGACAAGATCAGGGTACTTCTGAATTGCTTCAGAGATTGAGCAAAAGATTACTCCTGCAGCCTCCAAAGTTTTGCGATGGGTGGTGGCAATGGAAACACTGTCAAACACAGCATCAACAGCAACATTAGCCAACCTGTTCTGTTCATTCAAGGGAATTCCCAAGCGATTGAAGTATTCAATGAGCTTGGGATCAGCTTCATCGAGGCTGTTCAACTTGGGTTTCTGCTTTGGTTCAGAGTAGTAACACATGTCTTGGAAATCAATGGGAGGGTAACGATTGTCCGACCAAGCAGGCTCCCTCATCTTCAAAAATCGCCGATACGCCTTCAAACGGAACTCAAGCATCCAATCCGGTTCATTTTTGCGGCCTGAGATCAAATGAATCGTCTCCTCCGACAGGCCTTTTGGGATAGATATCGATTCAATGTCAGAAGTGAATCCCCACTTGTAATCTCGCTTGAGAAATTTCTGAATAGTATCTTCAGAAGAAGTAGTAAGGGTGGGAGTCTCCGTGTCACAACGGACAGCAAAGGTGGCCACACGGTTTGGCACAATAGGATTTTGGTGCAACTCAAATTTAAAAAGAAATGGGGTCTTTAGGTTCTTCCATTTACAGTGGACGGGTGCATTAGATATTAGTCCAGTGGCAATCACCGAAGCCATGGAACTACAACAGCTAACAAAAACGCAATCCAATGCTTAAACACCAAACATAAACAACTGATGATCCCACCTGTTCAAAAGCATGAAACGAAAAACAATAAGACAAAACCAGATAAATTTGTTAATAGGTCTTATTCAAAATCACTTCTATGCTAATTAAAGAAGCCACAGTAGTAAAAAATCTGGAAACATAGGTGATGACCAAATACTTATAAACCAAATACATATAGACTAGGATACCATCAGTTCAATAGCTTGAAAAGAAGCACAATTCTAATTACGCAAGCTATGGTAGTACAATAGCTGTAAACGGAAGCAGTGGCAGATATTTAAAAAATAAATAATAAATACACAATTTTGTGGTTACTATGCCATGCTCCCATGTAAAAGCAGACTAGACTGGTTTTCATTGTTACCAGCTTTGAGATGAAAGATGGCTATATTAAAATTTCATGTGCAACCATCATGTCATGAAGCCAATCCACATATTTGGAAAAGTATATGATGAATATAATGACGTTGAATCTTCTTATCATCGTCCCCTCTTCATAGGGTTGCATCAGGAAGGGCATCCTGCGTAAAAACTCGCCAATATGTTTCTTTGTATGGATTTTTTACCATTTTGATTCCAAGAAGACTCAAATATGGTATATAATCCATGCCGCCGACCACAGATAGTTGGGTTAAAGCGTATGATTATGATGATGATGGTGAATTTTGCGGTTACTGATCTGCGAAAAAACCTTGCTGCTTTATTTTTCAATCAAAATATGGAAAAGGATTACGAAACATGTACAATCAACAATACCACCCGTTCAAAAGCCTTAAGAAAAGCACACCAGTAAAGTTTGTTCATGGGTCATATTCAACATCGCCTAATAGGGTGTTTGGTTGCAACTTTGTTCTTGTGGCAACTTCTTACAAAAGTCTCTAATTTTGGTATAAGAACACAAGAGTTGTTTGTTATATGGAAACGGATTATGAAACATGTGAAATCAACAATACCACCCGTTCAAAAGCCTTAAGAAAAGCACACCAGTAAAGTTTGTTAATGGGTCATATTCAACATCATCTAATAGGGTGTTTGGTTGCAACTTTGTTCTTGTGGCAACTTCTTCCACAAATTTGGCGCCGTTTAGCATTTTTACTATAGTTTTGTAGTTGGTATTTGTGGTGTTCAAACCTGTTTGACACCCAACCAAGCCAACTCTCCTGGGCCTAAGCAAGCTTGAAATTTACAAATAGCCAGTACACAACTCGTCATTACCCTCCTACTCATAAGCCAAGCATTTCAGCACCCTTCCACTAATCTAGCCAAGTCTCCCACAAACCTCCGGCCCACTGAGCCACAAAAATTATTCACTAATTGGAAACCTTGATTCCTTTCCAAGAATAACAAGTGGACATCAATTAGATACAAGTCAATGTGCTGCTAAATTTCTTTTTCTTTCCTTTCATTTTCAACTACAAATATCCATCTACATCCCTGGAATGCTGTTTTCCCAAGGTGAAGGTTAATTAACACTTTTAATCTCCAATAAAACAGTCACTAATCAGGTTTTCTTCCTAATCAAATTACTCAATTACTCCATATATTATCCCTGCAATATCACAGAGGATTAAACCAGCTCATGTTAAGGATGGCTAAATACACAAAAGCTGGTAACACTTATAGTGTCCGAGCCCATCATTTGTACAAATTAGAGTCTATCCAGACGTGCAATTGCAGTTTTAATCACTAGGAAACCTAGTTCCTATGTAATTAGAAAATCTAAATCCAACTTATTTACGTTATTTACCAATGAAAAAAAAGCTAAGTAAAGTTCCGTAGCAGCAATTTAATTCAAAAGCATATGATTGGATGAATTCAATCTTTTACAGAAGTACATACCAACATCCTTAAAAGAATTCTGTTACTTAAATTCAAAATTTAAAACAATAAAAGAAAAGAAAAAGGGAACAACACTAACATTTCATTTATTACCGACAAAAGATTTTCCTGATCTAGTGGCAGATCTAAGAGAAAATATAGGTATTCAAGTCAATCACTAAAACTGGCTCTGTCTGAGGGAAAAATGCTAATTTGGGTAATATTCGTTCAGCCTTCACTGGTGCCAGTTCTGTGAAAATTGTTACATCAAAACTGCCAAAGCGGATTCTGATAATATATAAAATTAAAATTTATATATAATCAGAATATACATCATATCATCATAGAAAAATTAAAATTTTGAACTGAAGCTGTGGGCACTTATTTTCCGTCCCAAAATCAATAATAGAATATAGGACAACAATCTACTCAAAGTTTCTAATTCCAGGAAGCCATAGATATAACCCTAATAAAGAAAAAATGGGTGGAGGCAAAAGCATAATTAATCAATTCATGACACTGCTAAGGGATGAAACCACTAAAAACTTCAACCAAACTGCCCTCCTAAAATTCATCAGCGAAAAGCACTTCAAAAACCCTTTTTCTTCCAATGTAAACCCTAATCTAATCTCAAAGCTTCCTACCCTATATCAACCCATTTCCCATTCAAATTCCAACTCCACCCTAAACCAAGCTCGCCAACATTTACATACTACGTTCCTAATCTAACCTGTAAACCTAATTGTACCAGATCTTCCCCCTCCGGACGGCGTCGGATGAACCGCGACGGAGGCGACGGAAGAATCATGTGTTCTAAAACCACTCCAATTTCCTACAACTACAACGCCCTATTACTCCCCTTCGTCCGAAAAAGATAGGAACAGTGTGGTGAATCGAAATAATAATTTTAGCCACTACAACGGAGAATTGAGAAATAAGGCTAACAAGGTTTACCTTTTTTTCGAACAAAAGAGTTGCAGATGTAGCTACTTTTTGCCGGACGGAGGGAGTTTCTAGCTTTTCGACGCTCAGCATCACTTATGTGGTTTCTCATCTTGGTTTGGTCGCCTAACCAATCCGGATTAAAAATCGAACCGAACCAAATTTGAGATACAGTAGTTACTCCCTCCATACAATGAAACTTGTCTGCATTAGAAAAATCTCGGTTTTATCGTTAACTGGTTGACTTTTTTTTCTCCATTAAGACTTACATTTTTGTTTTTTTGTAAGGGAAAAAATTTGACTTAGGGGCGTTTGGGGCGTGATTATTGCAAAAATATCCAGACTGGATATTGGATATCTACTGTAGCATCCATGTGGATTTTTACATCCAGCTGAAACACCTCATATCCAGATGCTACAGTGTAACAAAACATCCCATCTGGATGTTTTGCTTTTAATCACGCCCCAAACGGCCCCTTACTTTAAAATGTAGACAGGTTTATTGAAGGGAGGGAGTACTTGGTTTGGTTTTCTAGCTTGGTTTTTATTAAATTTGGAAGGGGAACCGAACCGGCTTTGGTGGCTCATGTTTAATGGTGTGTGGTGGAAGGTCCTCCCATCATCTTAGGTGGGGAAAGCAAATTATGTGGAGGAAATAAAAGTTTTAAGTTTTTTAGTTTACTAGAAAATTTGCACGTGCAAAATGCATGTGCGACCAAATTCATTGCCAACATTACTTTTTAGCAATTACATGTTCCTAGGATTAACATTTTTTATTTGGAGTTTTTAATAGATTTTAATACCAATTTGATCCTTCTATTAATCTCTAAAGCACATTGGAATTCAATTACTAAGGAAAGTTTTCCAATTTTCTAGCCAAAGAAATTACTCTCCAATAAGAGGACAATATAAAATGTTGTTTAAGAATCTGCCCAGATATTTTAAAACCACTTTTGATTTCAATTCCTAAGGAAAGTTTTCCGATTTAGTTACAAAAAAATACTAAAAAATCATTCAAGAATATCTAGTGGCTAAGTTTTTAAAAGGTAAATTACACTTGACCCATATGAATTATGGTAAAATTATATTTAACCCATACATATTATAAAAATATACACTTAACCTATATGTAATTAAATTATAAGATAATTTTATCCTTGATAGTTCCTACCCACTTTACTTCAATTTAGTCAAAGAATATGGATTTATTAGTAAAGAGAAAGCTTTCCACATTTTACAGACTCAATTAAAAAGTGACCCAAAGAGTAGAATGTTTACTACTTATGCTTCAAAGTTACAGCTTTTTGGTACTCATACAATCATTTGGAACATTACATACATTCATTACTGCTTAGTTTGCCAAACTAGGTTAATTACTAGAGACTCTACTCAAAACCAGAGCACACAAGACGTAGACCACTTTCATCATCTAGAGATTAGACAACGACACCACCCCTACTTCTTCTTCACCTCCTCGATCTCCACAACTCTCACGTCGGCTCGCCTCCTCTCCGGCGCCGCACGCTTCGGCACTGTCACGGTGACGAACCCCTCGTCGTCCACCTGCGCCTTCGCCTCCCCCGCTTTGACGCCCTCCGGCAGCCGGAACCGGACCACGTGGGAGTCGGAGGTCTCCCATCGGTCGACGGCCGGGCTGCCGAAGAAGGGGAAGCTGCCGTGGAATGCGTCCCACGAGCGAGGGAACAAAGGGTGGCCGGTCCAGGAGTCTCGGGAGAAGAAGCGGTCGATGATCTGCTGGGAGAGGCCGTCGAATTCGGCAAAAGGGTCGGTCGGGCTGCCAGAATCGGAAGGGACGATGGACATCTTTTTGGGCAGAAGAGGCCTTGGATGAAGACGATGAAGAAGATGGTGGTGAGTGTATCTGTAAATAGTAGGAAAGGCGAAGGTTCTGGATCATGGGGGAGAAATCACACATGTGCCCTTAAGAACTTTTCACTACTTCATCTTTTGATCCCTAATGCCAAAATTCTAGAAACAAAACACACACACTACACACTCCCTTAGTAATTAGTCCAGACTCCAGAGTTGTTATTGAAAATCTTTATAGCGATAATAATGCCGGATGGAGGCAGTAGAAGAAAGAAAAAGCCTAATGTCTTTGATGGGGAAAGTGATGATTTCACTCATCTGTTCACGCAGTGGCAAAAACTCTTGTGTTGAAGGAAGCTGTGCTAGGTTTGAATGCGGACCTAGGCATCTTTAATTTGGGGTGGGGTTAAAAGTAGGTTTGAGTACATACGAGCAGTTGATTAATGTGTTACATAAGTATTTAGGTGTTCTTATGATACAAAATAGGATTACTACTTTTGGCAGATCACGGTATAATGTAAATTCTAGAAGAATTTCATAAAAAACAAATATAGAAGGATTACTTTTGTACAAAACTTATGAAACCGTATGGGGATTTTTTCATAATTTAAATTTGTAAAAAGTTGGTAAAATCCTAATTAAAAATTTCCAATCCCGGAATTTCTTACGTTTCGATCAAAATTTTTGGAGAATTTTCATTATTAACTAATTTAAATTTAAACAAAATCTACTTAAGACAAATCCATTAAGGTTGTTTATAATGTAAGAGTTTATGATTGATAGCATAGATAATTTTTCCTCAATATGAAGGAACCGAGAGTAAATTTTGGAAAAGATAAGTACTAAATAATAGTATGATCATTAAGAAAAGGCTATAAAGGTAAAATCTATTAGACCTTTGGTCCTATCTCATCTCACCATATTACGAGGCGTGGAGCTAGGGGTAGCCTTTAATGGGTCTACTCCATCCTGCACCCTGGCCAATGTTCAAAACAAACAATTATTAAAATTGATATATGAAAGTTAATGCACCTTACCGATCCAAAAGAAAAAAAAATAATGCACGTTGCTCACATGTATTGAAGTGTAAGAAAGTGGCCATAGTATGAAATGCCGCAAATTTTTTAAATTCATTTTGTATGAAAACTCAATATAAATTTTTAGCGGAAGACTTAAATACAACCATGAAAATCCATAATAAATTTGTGTCGTAGCTTCAACCCATCTCATTCAAAAAAATTGACTAAACTATTCATGACATTATTTTTGACTATTTTCAAACCTAATTTAGTTTGAGGCTAATTATATAATTAATCAATTAAAATAACGATTAACAGGATCTAGGTTGAAGAACCATATGTCATAGTCCACAAATAATTATTACAATAAATACCAATTGACACACACACACACATGCCTACATTATTCAATTTACATGAATAAAAAATGTATTTAATCGCCATTCTACTTTTTATAAGGTTGCTGCATCACCCATGCTTTGATGATCACCCTGTAATCTTCTTCTGAGCTCTACATGCCAAATGTAATAATGGTTTATCTTGAGTATTTTTATATCCAGTGGGATTGGCCAGCAATAATACATAGTTCGTTGCATGTGATACAATCATTAATATTATCACATTTACTATTCCGCACATTAAATTCTTAGAACAACCATAACACCAAATATAATTAAGGGGCACCTAGATCATTTGTAAGAACTATCAGTGTTATATTATGTCATGAGGTTCATGAGACTCTTTCTCTACCTAAAATACTTCATACTTTAAGGGTGCTCTACCCTATACCTTGTACATTTATTCCTACTCAAGGTGTTTCTCATAGGATCTCCTCCCTTATGGAATTAATCCTATATTTGCTCTTTCATTATGTTTCTAACCCTAAACCTTCTCATGAGCTCATGGTGATTCTTAATTAAGAATTATCTGCTTGAGGAATCTGTCATATGATTTCTTCTTTCATTTGACCTCTTGTCATCCACGCTCTGATAGGTAGTCCTGAAGAGAATTCATGGTTCCTTTCGGTTTGGAATATGAACATCATGAACTTTGTCAGAATTTCTGCATACATTTTGAATATCTTGTGGATTCTTGGGCCCCCAAGGTAGCCAACTATGATATGGGCATCTTTATATATTGCTCTTGTGAAATTGTGGTTTCTTTATTCAATTCCATCATTGACAGTCCAAGTTAAGACAAGGAGATAGTCATACTTATATATTTCCTTTGAGGTTCGTGTCTTGAACCATTGGTGATTAACTCTCACATTCACCCTAACATGTCTGTATATGTTCTACAATATTCTACTGCAATATCTCTTGTTACTATTCTCATTCCATTTTTCATTCTTCTTCTGTTGGTCCTCTTTTAGAACCTTAAATACTTCATCTTATTCTTTCTAATCTCACTATCTCTTCCTATAGAATAGATTACGACATATTATTCATGTCTATGCATTTTATTTTATTGTCCTAACTCTTATGGTTCTAAGCTAATTCCCTAATTAATGTGTCACATTAGTTGCTAGGTATTATAACCTTATAACTAGTCCTCATTCTCAAATTCTTCTATCTGTTTTGTTGTCTTGTCCATCGACACTTTTTTGTGAGTATGGGTTTTGTTGGTGGTGCATATAATAGAAATTCTACTTCTTTTTTTGTTATATTCAATATTCATGAAAAATATAGCTTTGCTATTACTATAGTAAAAGAAGTACATACAAATCATATTTCTTTTACTGTTATGAGACATCACACATTGTCATCGACAATATATGGTGTAAGTGACGATGTGTTGATGCATCCGACATATTCAAATATGTTGTTTTCTATTCCATTTAATTTTATTATTTTCAAGCAAAGATCATCACTTTAGCATAACAGTTGTAACACCCGAAAATTCTGTAAGTTTACCAAAGCTGCTATTTTAGGAAACTGGTCTATAATAGGAAAGTTTTGGTACCTGCTTTGATTTCTATCTTGTCTATTAATCTGGTATGTTGAGTTTTATTCTGATGCTTGTTGATTGGTGTGATTGATTAACCAGATTAGATAGGTTCCCAGAGCGCGAGGTCTAAACTTGGGGCTGAGTGCACCTGACGCCAGGGGTAGGGGCAGTATGCGAGTGTCAAGTATTTAGACTCGTTTTAATATTATAACTTACTAGTTTGAGTCTTAGTAAGTGTAACATCCGGAAAATTAGTAAGTATTTTAAAACCTAAATTTGACCCTCTCAACGTTTGTTTTAGTCATGTTAAGCCTTGTGCAAATTAAAGTTGGTGAGAAGAGCTTTCTAACGCCACCTATTATGTGCAATTTGGAGTTCGGGGTAAAAAGATATGAGAAATTGAATTTGATTAAATGTGACAGCGATCGATCGCCATAAGATCCGATCGATCGGCAAGCTTGAACCGATCGACGCCGTATCAAAACGATCGATCGTAGTTACTGTGATTTGCGAATGTTTTGTCTCGCGTAAAGCGATCGATCGGCAATAATGGCGATCGATCGGATGTAACGCGGTAGTGTTAAAATAGCGAATATGACGATCGATCGCCGTATAGCCGATCGATCGCCGGTTGCGGTTTGCGTTTTCTAGAATCATTTTTGGGGTGGATTTGCTTGGAAAAGATACCAAATCCCATTGGGACTTGATTTGCACGTTTCCTATAAGATTTTGAAGCCTTCCCATTGGTTGGAAGTGTCCATGATTTGGAAGATTGGTTTGAGAATAGATTCTCTCCCAACTCTATATAAACCCTAGAGAATGGGCTTGTTCTAACCCTAGAACGTCCAGAGAGCTTTCCCTTCTCCTTCCCATGTTCACCCATCTCCTTGGAGGCTTATTCTTGTGGGAGTTTGCGAGAGCTTGGAGCGGGAGCTTTGGAAGAAGCGGAAGAGACGAGAGGCGTGTAGAAAGGCGAGATCTTTGGAGGATTAAGTAGGATGGTTTTTCCCCTCTTCTCTCTTTTGATTATATCTGCTTTTGATGAGTGTTTTGATTCAACACCTTAGTTATTGCTTGGATTCTTGCGAGATGGATGAGTTATGTCTTTAATTCTATGCGTAGTACATCGTAAATCATATGTGCGTTCATGTTTCACTTCTAGATGGGAATTCGCATCTAAAGTCTAATGCTTTATTAATTTTCCAGAGACTAAAGGTTCTGTTATTGATTTGTTGATGATGATTCACGTTGAGTTTATGTATTTAAGGTGTGTCTTACATTAATTGTCTTGTTTAGGGTATATTAATGTTTATAAACTATGTTATCTATATAAGAATACAAGAAAGGAGTGAACTTTAGTAATTCCAGATAATTCTAGGTTCTGTAATTGATCTAGGAGGGGAGTATATGTTCTATTATTGATGTATTATTATTTATAATGTGTTATTAAGTAAGATAATCAAGTTTAATTAAGATTCTTAATCTCGGCCAGAACTATTTCTGCGCTGACAGTCAGTAGTAAATAATTCATAACTAATTCAAATAAAATAGGAAAAATGTAAAATCAGTGGAGTTAGAAACTAGACTCACGAGGGTATTATCAGTAAAAATTTTAGAGATTAAGTATTACTGTACAGATCACAGTAGCCGTCGGAAGAGGACTATTGTGCAGGAGACAATGAGCAGAATTGAGAAAAAATACTAAGTATATAAATAACATCATGTAATATGATATGATAACGATTAATATGTTAATAACAGTAATCAAAATATATACTTATGGAATATCAAAGTAAGAATTGGGTTAGATGTAATTCAATTATAAAGAAAAATCCTTTGATCAAGTAATTCCGAACTATCTATCGATTTTAAGAGCGTTGATGTCGGTTTGATATTCTATTTGGAATTCAAATCATCCTAGATTATTTGATTTCTTATCTCTAATATTTGTATTATAAACTCTAATGCGAATGAGGAATTCCTATCTAGGGCTGAGCATGAAAGACATGTATTGATTGTGTGTTACTCCTTGTATGAGTTGTCTTGTTATTCTATGCTACTCCTTTGAGTGAGTTATGTGTTGACCAAAGACTTTGATGCTTCTATCCATACTCCTTGAGAGAGTCTATCATGGTAAGAGATACCCTATGATCTTAGAGTGTTGTGACCTCTATTCCTTTGAGATATTGCTCATATTGATTACATGATTGTTTCTTCCACTGGAGACCTTGCGAGACTCTCCCTATGGTGGTTTCATAGTATGCTCAATTATGCCATTGCTAGATCTTGTGAGGTCACTTATAATTATAAAATTGCGATTCCATATTGCCCGAAAGGAGACACTATACATACGTTAGATTGTGGACATTACGGAAGGTCCTCAGTCTCCGTCCATCGTGTCCGTAAGCACTGGTGGGGCCAGCATCCTAGACGCATGGCAGGGTTCCACAAGAGAACTCCTAGGGTGGTTCTGGTATGTTTAGTCACTTGCGAGTGACCAGGTTCAGCGAGCAGAAATTTGTAACTCCTTTCACTTTCGATGTCTGGAGCCTTTATTATGATTATTATTCTCTCCTTACTCATATGTGTAGTAGGAGCCTTAATGATGTTTTCCTTAACTTGCGAGTTGGAATTGTTGTTGACTAACCTTGCAGGTGTATAGACCTCGGTTCAGTTTAGATGTTGTGAGATGTTCACCATCCTTTGTTATTCTTATTCTCTTCTTACTGCTTGTTTTAAATCAGTGGGTTTTTACATCCTACTGAGTGTTTCTATGAAATACTCATGCATCCTCTGATGCAGGCGCAAATGGAAATTGAGATCAGGAAGTGCAGTAGTGGAATGGCTGATTGCAGGCGCCGAGAAGAGTTTAAAAATGCTTTAGTTATTTGCTTTACTTTTTATTGATGCTTGTGACATTATTGGCAATTGTGTGCCATAGACATATAGGTTTATTTTATTTGACTTTCCTAAAGGGATTATTATTAAGTAAATTCATTTCATAGTATTCATTGATGTCTATTATTGTATTACACTGATTGCGGGCATAATCGGTTACACGTCCTTTTGAGATGATTGTAATCGGTGGGTAAATCGACTGTTCGGTCGCGTGCCCGGGATCTCTACCTCGAAATGTATTCCATTGATTGGCTTCCGCACTCCGATCGAGGTATGGGATTTCGGGGCGTGACAGTAAGTGTGAGAATTTATTTTTGGCAAGTGTTGGCATGTGTAGCAGAAGGCGGAGAAACACTGGCCGCCATATGTGTTGGGCGCCAGGGACCCCTGGGCGCTAGTACAGTGCAGGGTCCCAAAGCCACGTGGGCACATACCTGGGGACATGTGAACATGTGTGATGTGATGAGATTTGGTTAGTTATGGCAAGGAGAACAAATCATGGAAGGTAAATTCAAATTTTAAATCTTAATTGGCAATCAGTTTGATCTTAATTCAATTAGGGAGTTAATTAGAGTATGAGATAAATTAAGGGGATTGTAATTAGTACTAATGGAAGATGCTGAAGGTATATTCCATTCAATCTAATGCACTCTATGGAAGGGAGATCGAAATTGGATAATTAAGGGATTGATTGGGAGTTATCCAATCAATCCAAGGCAATTGACTCAATCAATTTGAAAACTTGCCCTCTTTGAAACAGTAATTGGATTGAGGCAATTGGGGATCGACTTGTGCTTGGGAATATGCTTTTTTGATGGGCCAGCTAGTCCCTTGATTAGAAAATAGATTTATGGTGGTGATTAGCCGGGAAGATCTATAAATGGGTCACACTAGTGGACCGGCCTCTCTTTAGTCCTTTGGCCATCAAACCGAGCCTTGTGAACCTCCTCATTCCAACCTCTCCCTCTCTCTTTCCCAACCAGCAGGGGTCCAACCTTGGTGGTGATCGTGGTGGCGAGCTTGGTGTGGTGGATCGACCGGAATCGAAGGTGGTGATACGGGGGAGACTTGAAGCACACACAGAGACTCTTTGATTCAACATAAGGTAGGAGGACTTCTTTTTCCTACAACTTCTGATATCGATGTATTGTGTACCATGATTTGCATATCACGTGGATCATGATCAGTGGTTTGATAATATTGTCAGTCATATTGATATTTGTGGTTCATTGAATAAAATACCGATTCATCTACCATGTGTGTGGAATATTGCTTTCATAGGATCAATGTATATTCATTCTTCACGTGCTAGACCATACGAGACATCCCCATCGTATTGGACCCTTGAATGTGCTTTGTTTCATGTTGTCGTATCCCTTATTTGGTTCTGTCCAAATAAAGTTGACACCTTTCCTAATCGAATTGCTTTGGGACTATGTTAAGTACGTCTTATCTCAAGTAAGTACTCGTAATTTCAAGCCATATTCGTAGTATTGCATCAAAACCATGGAGATTCATGTGTCACAACCTAATGATGTTTCAAAGAGCCTTTTTGTGGTCGTCCAATTTCGTGGCTAATTGATTTCAGTGTCTATGATTAATTGTCTCTTTTGGTTAAGGTAGTGTTAAGGGGAAAATACTTGTGCAGGCTGATTTGAATGAAAGGGTACATATAGTAAATTACTTAATTACAGATACAAATGGGGTATGTAAAACACTTAAGAAAGAGATTTATGATGTCAGGGAGTTAGTATTAAGTATTAAAGTTCGTAACTATTAGTAGTTAATCAAATCGGATTAACTGTGTTGCTCTCGGCCAGAACTGGTTCTGCGCTGATGAGCTGTAATGAAAAATTAATAGCTAATTATAAAAAATTCATAAAAATATACCGTTAAAACGGTTAGAAACTAGAGAGAGAGGGATTTCTGATATAAAAATTTCAGAACATGATATGCACTGGTCAGATCGTAGTAATCGTAGGAATTGGGTTGTTTGCTCTCGGCCAGAACTGTTCCTGCACCGACGAGCAATGATAAAAAAATCACAAACAAATATATACAACTCAGAAAATTATGATTATAGTTGGGTTTGAAACTAGACAATCAAAGCTATATGGGATAAAAATTTCAGAGAAGGATTCGGGCTGGGTAGTCAGTGACCACCGATAGAAGTTGGTTGCTATGTACTAGACAGATTACTGTAATTCGTATTAAAACCCTAATTCGGTTTACTACTATACATTATAAGTATATATATATATTATAATAATCTGATTTCTATAATGTAAGACTTTGGGTACAGTAATATTAGATAATGAGTATGAGTGGTGAGTTAAGGATTACTGTCTAAAGTTACTCGTCCCATGTGTCCGAGTTCTTGAACGGCTTTTTGTCCAAGAAATTCTATCACAGATTCTGCACCTTGTGCACTATTGTTGACCAATTTCTGATAATGAGAACCTTCTATTCTGATTCAAGGGGATTGTCATATCTAAGGCTAAGTACGATGGTGTGATTCAGTGTTCCGTGTCTTGATGAGTCTCAGTTATGAGTGATCCGATGATTGAAATCATAAATTCCTTGATTACCTCTTTTGTGAGTCAGATATTGAAAGTTACTCTTTTGTGAGTCAGATACTGAAAGTTACTCTTTTGTGAGTCAGATATTGAAAGTTACTCATTTGTGAGTCAGATATGGAAAGTCATTCCTTTGTGAGTCAGATTTTGAAAGTTACTCCTCTGAGAGTCTATTATTTGATGATGTTGGTTTGGGTCTTTGTTTGAGAATTTTTCGAGATGAATTCAGTTCTATGTAAACTAATTCTCCACTAGGAGTTCTGATGAACACTCTTAGTTGGATTCATAGTATGCTCACGAGCCATTGCTAGATCCTTTGTGATCTCAGATGATATATGAACCTCTGTAGTTCAGCCGATGATGGCAACGCGTGCACTTTAGACTGTACGACATTACGGAAGGTCTGCAGTCTCCGCCCATTGTGCCTGTAAGCACCGATGGGGCTAGCATCCCTAGACACATGGCCGGGTTCCTCTGTAGAACCTCTAGGATGTTCTGGCATAGATGTCCATAGGAGAAGTGGACTGACCTGAGAGTAGAAATTGTTAACTCCTACACTCTGTATGTTTGGAGTTAGTATTCTTATTGATCTTCCTGACGCTCTGTGCGTTTGGGAACTGAGTTATGTTTATCATTTCTATTTTACTCTCGACGCTCTGTACGTTTGGAGTCTGAGATTGATGTTTATCTATTCCTGACGCTGATAGTCTTTGATATTGATTTTGAGCAGGTAAGTGAACCTTGTATTTACTCTACCTGATATTCTTAAATGTGTCTTTAATGCTCATTTCTACAGTATTCTATTTTATTACCTATTGTGGGTTTTTCTTGGCTCCTACTGGGTATTTCTTTCGAAATACTCATGCATCTCTCGATGCAGGAATTAAAGTGGAGAAGAACTAGCAATGTTCGTGTTTGGAGCTCGATGGCGGAAGTTGATAAGATGTGGATTTAATTATCGTTTTTATTTTCTGTTCGCAGAGAACTTATCAGCTTGTGTGCTGAGTTTATTTTGATGTTTAATGAATTGTTGACTGGATTATTGTAATAGTGTAGTTTGTTTTATTATTTAAGATTTTTGTATAACAGATATTGGTTAAGCATTCTGGAACAAAGTAGAATTGTGATCGAGTATTCGGTCGCGGCCCGGGTTTCAGCCTCATGACCTTAATTGAGTTAGTGCTTCCGCGCATTATTCGAGGTTTTGAAATTCGGGGCGTGACAACAATAATCATAAATTATCATTCAATCCCTTACAATATGAGTTCATATTCAAACAATCATGATTCTCTTCAAAAATACTTTCATATGAAGTCACATCAACAAAGCATATAACAAGCATGATTCATCTATACAATCCTCACTTCTCTTTCCATTTTGTCTTACCTTGCAGCTTCATGAGGCTAAACACAATTTTTGTCTTTATTGAGACATATATAGCATGATTATTGATCATATACCTTTTTCCATCATGAAATAGCATTCAATCATGTTGTTAAATCCTAAGTATGCATGTATTCCTAAACCTCGTAGTCATATATCATACTTCATCATACTAGCAAGTTTCATTTTAAAACTTAAGATTTAATTGATGTTGAGTGATCGTTTAAAATTAAAACCCTCGCAAGTGCACAAGGCAATTGTACTACGGTGAGTATTGAAGGGTTGTCGAACCTCAGGGACGGATTAATCTTTTACCAAATTCAAGAGAAGAAAGTTGCAGTTTTTGTTTAATCTAAATAAAGTTATGAACTTTAACTACTAAGCTGAGTTTTAATCAATGTGGAGAAGACCAAGGCTTCGAATCCACCACAATAACTAGTGTATCGTCTCTCTCTCTCTCTCTCTTTTTTGACTAAAGATTTCTAATTGGCTAGCATATTCCTCTCGGACATACACTTATCAACTCAAAATATAGTGCTCTCTTCTCGGATGAAACACATAAAACAATTAAAACATGGAATTGTGATCTATCTCTCTCGAGTATAAACCAATGAAATTTTATTGATATATAACACCTCAGTCTACTCACGTTCCTCTCGGATACGCAAGTATTCTTCGGATTGAAACTCACAAGAATTCACTCTTGTCTCTCTCGAGTACAAAGAACCAATCTTTATTGAATTAACGGTGATTACACAATAAAATTCATACACCAACTAGAGTAAAAACATAAGATGAGAGAAAAGAAACTACACAACCAGATTATTGGGCTTCATCTATGCCTTGGAAATGTGTTTAGCCTCGCATTGGAAGAGAAATCACCATCGTGTTCTTCATCTTCTTCTCTCCTTTGCTCTAGCCTCCAATAATGCTCTAGATTCTCCAAGGGATGAATATGTGGTGCCCAATACGTTCTTCCATAAGGCCTATTTATAAGAATGAAGAGAAACCACGAAGTCCCCTTCCAAATCCAAGTCGAAATAGGTCTTATTTCGGTTTGCCGCATACGGCGATCGATCGTCCGTATTGACGATCGTTCGCTATCCGATCGATCGTAATTCCTTCGTTATTTCACACCGATCGATCGCTTTCCGATCGACGCGAATGATACCGATCGATCGTAGTTACTGTCTTGCACAATTGAAAAATTTCAGTAGATACGATCGATCGTTTTTATGCCGATCGATCGTTTCCTTCAATACATTGCTTTTACGGCTCTGGCGATCGATCGCATTGATAGCCGATCGATCGTAGTTACTGTTTATAAACTTCAAATGGCTATAACTTTCTGTCCCGAATTCCGAATTGCATGTGGTTGGTGGCGTTGGAAAGCTGACTTCTTGCTAACATGAGACTTGAATCAGTCCAATCCGATATTTGTACACGAAGTTATGATGATTTAACCATTCGAGTTACTTTTCTCCTCATTTCTGTATATTACTCTTGTTTCTTACAAAAACCAAAAACTATATTAAAGTAGTAGTTATTCTAATCAAACACTAGCATAAACATAAGTTTAGGAGATAATAAAATGTATATTTCATGTATAGATCACACCCCCAAGCCTAGATTTTGCTAGTCCCTAGCAAAACAAAACAAAATAAAATCAAACAAATAACTAAAGGAACTAATGCATAAAAGTAAACACCACTTTCGTAGGGAACACGATTGCATTGAGTGTATGCAACAAGCCGTTAAACCTCTAGGTGTCCCTAGTAGGACGAGTGTTGTCTCGTGAGGGTTTGCAGCCATGCTACCCACAAACATGTATTTATGAAACTAATTAACCTAAGTGCAAAAATAAAGCAATAATAAAAACATTACAAAACATACAACCTATTATCCCGACAAATACATACTACAATGCTTAAGAGAATCAACTACATGTACTTGGTTCATAATCAATAGGAATATAGAAGCCCTCAAGTAAGTGGTTTTATTCCACACTTTCATCTTGGAAATTTCTGCTCAAATATTATATAGCATGATAACATAAATAGTAGAAAGTGTAGAACATTGTAGCAATACATTCTAAATTTCCGTTTCATACAGATCCAGTGTTACCCATTAACCAAAGAACATCAGAATCTACATAGTCACCGTAATCTTTAGGTTCATGATAGCACAGATTTGCGAGGATAATACACCATAGACTTTTTTTTTTCGCTAGGACTGTGTAAGGCCTGACTTCAAGATGCTTAGGTTTAGTAATGACTCAGGCCAATGACTCCCAGCCAGTTTGGCTCAGGGCATTAGGTTTTAAGAGACAGCTTCGGGCCCGAGCATCAGCCTAAGTTAATCCTATAAAGTCAAGCAGCCCCTTTCTTTCATTTTGTTTTCGTTTTTTTTTCACATTTTTATTTTCATCATTCATATTTTTCAGCACATCTTTATTTTGTCCAGGCTGTATTATACTCTCAACCTATTTCCGTTTCCAATCCCTTGCCACAGCCAAGTAAATGGTCTATCATGATCTTTTAAGCTCAACAGATAACTACACATCATCCAATGACTATGACTAAAGACATCCCACTGTAGATTAGCATTCAACAAATCTCTAGATGGTATTACTTTATGTACTAGTGTGTGTAAGTGAATTTTCTTAGTTCAAACACTTTGTTCCAAGAGGTCTGTAATAGAAAGATATGCTCAGTTAAGTGTATCTATCCTCCAGTATACTTACTCACACTTCCAATGTAATTAATCTCTTAAGAATTGTAACATGCATCATTACGGGATAAACTATCAAAACCTAAAAAAAAAATACTAACAAACAACCTAAAAACTAATCAAATTTTTATGATTTTTTTAATTTTGTATTTTTTATTATTTTTTTTATACAAGTAATATTCCCTCCCCCAAATCTATTATGAACATTGTCCTCAATGTGAACAAAATATAGCATGACAATGAGCATATAATGAAGAAAATCAGAGAAAGGAGAGAATACATCTGAATACGTGGGTTGCCTCCCACAAGCGCTAAGTTTAACGTCTTCAGCCAGACAGAGCCACGATCATTCTGTAATTATCGGATCAATTAAATACACCAGCCCATCATCTAGGTCACAAGCAGTCTCGAGATAGGGTTTTAGACGGTGGCCATTAACTTTGAATGTACTCCCATCTTTTGGATTTTGGATCTCAATCACACCATGTGGAAATACTTCTTTGACAATAAAAGGCCCAGACCATCGAGATCGGAGCTTCCCAGGAAATATGTGCAGCCTAGAGTTGTAAAGTAGTACCTTCTGATCAGGCTGAAAGGACTTTCTGAATATCATCTTATCATGTATTGCTTTGGTTCTCATCTTGTAGAGTTTGGCATTCTCATATGCATCAAAGCGCATCTCCTCTAATTCACTCAGTTGGAGTTTTCGCTGATCACCGGCTTTATCCATATCAAAGTTGTAGGCCTTAATAGCCCAATAAGCCCAATGTTCCAACTCAACAGGTAAATGGCAAGCTTTGCCATATACCAGTCAATAAGGAGACATACCAATAGGTGTCTTGAAAGCTGTCCGGTAGGCCCATAATGCATCATTCAGTCTCAAGGACCAATCCTTTCTATCGGGGCAAACCGTCTTCTCCAGAATCTGCTTGATTTGGCGATTAGAGACCTCCACTTGGCCACTCGTCTGAGGATGATATGGTGTGGCAACCTTGTGGGTGACAGAGTATTTCTTGAGAAGAGCTTCAAAAGACTTGTTACAAAAATGAGAACCTCCATCACTAATGATAGCACGAGGAGTTCCAAACCTGCTGAAAATGTTAGCTTTCAGAAATTCCAGCATAACTTTATGATCATTGGTCCTAGTGGCAACAACTTCAATCCACTTAGACACATAATCCACAGCAACAAGAATATAAGTATGACCAAAAAATGGTGAAAAAGGTCCCATGAAATCGATACCCCAAACATCAAACATTTCAACAATCAATATGGGTTGTAGGGGCATCATATTCCTTTTAGACAAAGCTCCTAGTTTTTGACACCTATCGCAAGATTGACAATAAGCATGGGCGTCTTTAAATAGAGTTGGCCAATAAAAACCGCTTTGAAGTACTTTGGCCGCAGTTTTCTTACCACCAAAGTGTCCACCACAGGCATGAGAGTGACAAAATGATAAGATGCTATGAAACTCACTCTCAGGGACACATCGTCTTATGACTTGGTCAGCACATATCTTAAATAGGTCAGGGTCATCCCAATAGTAATGTGTTGACTCGAGAGAAAAATAAGTCTTTATCATGTTTAGACCAAAAGGTTGGGATTTGACCCACAGCAAGATAATTCACAATATGTGCAAACCAAGGTGGAGATGTAGTAGAGACAACAAAGAGCTGCTCATCAGGGAATGCATCTCTTAGAGGGTCATGGCTATGCAGATTAGGAATAGGAATTCTGGATAGATGATCAGCCATGACATTCTCAGAACCCTTTTTATCTTTAATTTCAAAGTCAAATTCCTGGAGGAGTAAAATCCAATGGATCAACCTTGGCTTGGCATCCTTCTTGGAAAGAAGGTACCTCAAGGCTGCATGATCAGAGAAGATGATGATCTTACTACCCAGGAGATAGGACCTGAACTTATCTAATGCAAACACAACAGCAAGCAACTCTTTTTCGGTGGTAGTGTAATTCAATTGAGCATCAGTGAGTGTCTTGCTAGTATAGTATATAACATGAGGAATTTTGTTGATGCGTTGGCCTAACACTGCCCCTACAGCAAAATTTGATGCATCACACATTATCTCGAAGGGCAGTGTATAGTCAGGGGGCTTAATGATAGGGGAGCTAGAGAGGAGGGTTTTTAATGTGGTAAAAGCTTCTTTACACGACTCATCAAATTCAAATTGCACATCCTGACCAAGAAGGTGACATAATGGACGTGATATCTTGCTAAAATCCTTGATAAATCGGCGATAAAACCCTGCATGGCCAAGGAAAGACCGTATTTGTTTAACTGATGTAGGTGGTGGTAAATTAGCAATCAGGTCAACCTTGGCCTTGTCAACCTCTATACCCCTTTTTGATATAACATGCCCAAGCACAATCCCCTGTTGAACCATGAAATGGCTCTTTTCCCAACTTAACACTAAATTTGTTTCCTCACAACGTTTTAAAACCAAAGTAAGATTGTATAAGCAATCATCAAAACAAGTGCCGAACACTGAAAAATCGTCCATGAAAACTTCCAAAAATTTATCAATCATGTCTGAAAAGATGGACATCATGCATCGCTGAAATGTAGCAGGGGCATTACAAAGACCAAAAGGCATTTTTCGATATGCAAATGTATCGAAGGGGCATGTAAAAGTCGTCTTTTCCTGATCCCCTGGAAAAACTGGCACTTGATTATATCCTGAGTACCCATCTAAAAAGCAATAGAACTCTTGGCCCGCTAGTTTCTCTAGTATTTGGTCAATGAATGGGAGAGGGAAATGGTCCTTACGGGTGTTAGAGTTCAGCTTCCTATAGTCAATGCATACCCGTCAGCCCGTGGTCTCTCTTATTGGCACAAGTTCACCCTCTGAGTTTGGTTTCACCGTGATGCCCGATTTCTTAGGGACAACTTGGATAGGACTCACCCACTCGCTGTCAGAGATAGGGTATATGATACCTGCATCCAGAAGTTTCACTATCTCTTTCATCACCACCTCTCTCATGTGAGGGTTCAACTGTCGCTGCCCCTCCCTAGAAGGTTTGGCCTGGTCCTCCAGGTTTATGCGATGCATGCACACAGAGGGGTCTATACCCCGGAGGTCAGCCACTGTCCACCCTATAGCTCGCCGGTGTGTGGTAAGGATCTCCAACAACTGGGCTTCCTGGTCAATAGATAGGCTAGATGAGATAATTACAGGAAGGGTGTTGTTGGGTCCTAGGAAGACGTATTTGAGGGAGTTAGGAAGGGTTTTGAGGTCAAGTGTAGGTGGGAATTCTATGGAGGGTTTAAGTGGTGGGGCGGTCGACACAGGGAGAGGGTCGGGGTGGGGTCGCCATGGGATATGTTCAGGGTGTAGGGCAGCCACTAAATGGTGATGGACCTCCTCAAGGTCAGGTGTGCCCTCATATTGATCTATCCAGTCATAGAAAAGGGTGTGCTCGAGGTCATCCTTAAGCATAGCAAAGGGAAGGTACTCCTGGACGAGGTCATCGAGGTTGTCAACCATAAGGCACTCAGCTTCACTCGAGGGTTGTTGGGAAGCACTAAAAATGTTTAATTTAACTTTCATGTTCCCAAATGAGACGTTCATGAGCCCTGACCTACAGTTAATGGTGGCATCGGCTGTGGCTAAGAAAGGGCGGCCAAGGATAACAGGAATTTGGGATTTGGAGTTGGCAACTGGTTCCATGTCTAAGACGACAAAATCAACAGGAAAATAGAATCGGTCAACTCCAACAAGAACGTCCTCTATAACACCTCTAGGTCTGCGAATGGATCGGTCTGCTAACTGAAGGGTGACTGAGGTGGGTTGCAACTCTCCTAGGCCAAGTTGTTTATACACTGAATAAGGGAGGAGGTTGACACTGGCCCCTAAGTCCAAGAGAGCTCGGCTAATGGTATGGTCACCTATAACAATGGATATAACAAGGACACCTGGGTCCTTAAATTTAGGTGGCATATCACTCGTCAGTAAAGAGCTTACTTGGTTGGTCAAAAAGACCTTTTGGGTGACATGGGATTTAGTTTTCCTGTTTTGGGTACACAGGTCTTTCAGGAACTTGGCATACGCAGGTACTTGTTTGATGGCATCTAAGAGGGGAAGGTTGATCTTAACCTGCTTGAACACCTCTAACATTTCCTCCATTCGTTGGTGGGACTTACTAAACGGGGAGGGTTGGTTAAGGCATTGAGGGAAAGGAGCCCTAGGGATATAGGATTTTTCATTGGTGGGCTCAGCTGGGACATCCTTCTGTGGTGGGAGACTAACCGAGACAGGTGTGGTAGGAGTGGGTTCTGTAACTGTATCTGGGGAAGTTGTTTCACTCGCAATACCTATGGATGGGTTCCTAACCTGATTATCAACTTGCTTACCACTCCTTAGGGTAGTGATGGCCTGTACCTGCTCATTTGGACAATGGGAACCTTCGATGGCAAACTGTCCTCTAGGGTTTTGCTGTGGTTGGCTTGGCAGGGTACCTGCTTCCCTACGGTTCATGGATTGGGCCAGCTGTCCCAATTGGGTTTCTATTTTAGCAATGGACTGTGTATGAGAATGGACAAGCTGAGCCTGGGATTTTTGATCGGTTTTCATCTCCATTAGGGTGGCTAGTATTTGGCTCATCTGGTCTTCTAAGGATGGTTTCTTATTTGATTGGCCAAATTGAGGAGCCGAATATGGTTGATAAGGTTGAGAGTGGCTTTGGAAGTCCTGTCTTGGGGCCTGATTAAAATTGGGCCCTTGGTTAGGTTGTCTCCAGGCGAAATTTGGATGATTTCGCCACCCCGGGTTGTAGGTATTTGAATAGGGGTTATTGGCTCTAGGATATCCTTGTGCAAAGTTGACATGCTCCTGTACAAGATATGGATATTGGGAGACAGAGGGGCAGTCAACTATGGTGTGCATAGGGCTGGCACAAATAGTGCAGGCATCATGAGAGGTTGGGGTATAAGGTGGAGTCTGTGAGAAAAACCTGCCAAACCTCTCAGTAAGGGATGCCACTTGGTGTTCTAGGTTCGTGGTAGCTTTAACATTATAGATGCCTCCCCTTGAGGCACTTCTGCCAGGTATATGGCCATCAGATCTATAGAGGGTGGCACTGTGTAAAGAGTTTTCGCTCAGGTCCTCTAGTAGATCCCAAGCATCATCCAGGGTTTTCTTCATAAATGTGCCTCTACGTGAGGCGTCTATAAGGGTCTTATGCTGATCACACACACCCTCATGAAATCTCTGTACTAATTGCCACTTGGGCACATCATGGTGGGGACAGGACCGGAGTAAGGATTTCATCCTCTCCCAGCTTTCATAGAATTGTTCATTAGGTATCTGGGTAAAGGTGATGATTTCATGGCGGATCTTATTGGTCCACCCCACAGGAAAGTATTTCTTGAGGAATTCGGCTTGAAGTTCCTCCCAAGTGGAAATAGAGTTATGCTCAAGGGAGTATAGCCATTCCTTGGCCCTATCTTTTAAGGTGAAGGGGAACAACCTAAGGCACACCTGGTCATCAGATAGTGTAAGTTTAAAGGTTGTGTTAACCTCTAGGAAATTTTGTAGGTGCCTATAGGGGTTCTCATTTAATTGGCCATGGTATGTGGGCAGCATCTGGATGATGTTTGGCTTAATTTCAAAATTAGCCACGGTTGCAGGAAGTAGGATACAGGAAGGGGAGGTGTAGGCAGTGGGACGGTAGTAGTCTTGCAGGGTTCGGGCATGAGGCATTAGTGGATTCTGATTTAGGCCATTCCCACCCCAAGGTTCATGTTGTCCGCCATTGGATGAATTTCAGGGATTAGGCTAGGAGTTCTACAGATTCTATATAGGCGCTCAGGATCAGTATCAAAGGCAAGGTCAGGGTTCAGGGAGCGGCGACCATGCATGCACAATAAAAATCAAACAAAACCTGTGCAATCCTAATATCGACAACTAGCAAGCATCAACCCTAGATAGCGACAACTAGCAACCTAATAGCGACAACTAGCACGTCATGCAATCCCACAAAAAAATAGAAAACACCAAGCACCCAAATTTACTCTAAAAGAGGGTTAAGAGAGTGCAAACAGTGGGAAGGCCTGGCCCTTCCAACGATGACGAAAATCAGCGTCCTCTCTTAATCCTGCAAAAGAAGAAAAATGAAATTAAGGTACTGAAAAGAAATCTAAATTAAACTAAACTACTCTAAAACTAACTATGCTAAGAATTTAGTAAACTATTGTACCGTCCCCGGCAACGGCGCCAAAAACTTGATCGTTTAAAATTAAAACCCTTGCAAGTGCACAAGGCAATTGTACTACGGTGAGTATTGAAGGGTTGTCGAACCTCAGGGACGGATTAATCTTTTACCAAATTCAAGACAAGAAAGTTGCAGTTTTTGTTTAATCTAAATAAAGCTATGAACTTTAACTACTAAGCTGAGTTTTAATCAATGTTGAGAAGACCAAGGCTTCGAATCCACTACAATAACTAGTGTATCGTCTCTCTCTCTCTCTTTTGAATAAAGATTTCCAATTGGCTAGCATATTCCTCTCGGACATACACTTGTCAACTCAAAATATAGTGCTCTCCTCTCGGATGTAACACATAAAATAATTAAAACATGGAATTGTGATCTATCTCTCTCGAGTATAAACCAATAAAATTTTATTGATATATAACACCTCAGTCTACTCACGTTCCTCTCGGATACGCAAGTATTCTTCGGATTGAAACTCACAAGAATTCACTCTTGTCTCTATCGAGTACAAAGAACCAATCTTTATTGAATTAACGGTGATTACATAATAAAATCCATATACCAACTAGAGTAAAAACATAAGATGAGAGAAAAGAAACTATACAACCAGATTATTGGGCTTCATCTACGCCTTGGAAAGGTGTTTAGCCTCGCATTGGAAGAGAAATCACTATCGTGTTCTTCATCTTCTTCTCTCCTTTGCTCTAGCCTCCAATAATGCTCTAGATTCTCCAAGGGATGAATATGTGGTGCCCAATACGTTCTCCCATAAGGCCTATTTATAAGAATGAAGAGAAACCACGAAGTCCCCTTCCAAATCCAAGTCGAAATAGGTCTTATTTCGGTTTGCCACATACGGCGATCGATCGTCCGTATTGACGATCGTTCGCTATCCGATCGATCGTAATTCCTTCGTTATTTCACCCCGATTGATCGCTTTCCGATCGACGCCGAATGATACCGATCGATCGTAGTTACTGTCTTGCGCGATTGAAAAATTCCAGTAGATACGATCGATCGTTTTTATGCCGATCGATCGTTTCCTTCAATACATTGCTTTTACGGCTCTGGCGCCGATCGATCGCAGTTACTGTTTATAAACTTCAAATGGCTATAACTTTCTGTCCCGAACTCCGAATTGCACATGGTTGGTGGCGTTAGAAAGCTGACTTCTTGAATTCTAACATGAGACTTGAATCAGTCCAATCCGACATTTGTACACGAAGTTATGATGATTTAGCTATTCGAGTTACTTTTCTCCTCATTTCTGTGTATTACTCTTGTTTCCTACAAAAACCAAAAACTATATTAAAGTAGTAGTTATTCTAATCAAACACTAGCATAAACATAAGTTTAGGAGATAATAAAATGCATATTTCATGTATAGATCATTGAGCGAATCCTGCCTCAATTTCAACGAGTTGAAGACAACAATCCAAGCTTTCTTCGCTGACTTGTCAAGCCCTAGCTACAACGTCCTTACTATGCCAAAAACCCCCAAAGTCTCCAAATGTCGTGCCCAAATCCCTAAGAAGACCCCTTTTATAGTCTCCAAAGGAAACCCAAATCGCGGGCTAAAATTATCAAAATGCCATTGTGCTGCTAGAATTTGCGACAGCTATAATCTTTTATTCCAAACTCGGAATTGTGCAAATGTGGTACCATTGGATTTTTCCTTTTGAGCTAAATGATTTATTATTTCATATATAAATTATTGTATATTGGTAGATTCTAAAAATAAGTTCCGGTTATCTTTATGTACTAAGGGCATTCTCAATTCTCTTTGTGAATTGGCTCATGATATTACTTCTTCAATTAGACCCAATAACATTTAAGTACACATTATTCTATGTCAAATAAGTGAGGCCTATGCTCAATGATCATCCAAATCCTTTGTTAATAATTTGGATTATTACATAGTGCCCCTAATCTAAGTTTAACAAAAACTATATATATATAAAAAAGTTTAACCAAGAACTACGAGATATTTTAATCCATAAAAAAGTATGGTTCCAATGAAACTAATTTGTATTTGATTGCTAGATTTGTAAAAGTGGAGTAAGAAATATACATAAAACATTAAAACAACAAGACACAAAGGAGTTTACATGGAGAATTGAAAGGGGAAAAACTATGAGAATTCTATCGAACCATAAACATGCACTATCTAAATGAGTTTATAGATTCACGGACAAAACAAGACAAACTGCATTACTACTCATTGAGTTGGGATTTTGGTGTGTCTTGAACTCCCATGGAGGGGAGGAGACAAGGAGGAATACGAAGAACCAGATGGAGGAGGAAGAGGGTGAGGGAAAGATTTGAAGAATGTACCACTAGTCATTGGCTAATAGATTGCCCCATTAGGGTGATAGATTGAGCTGATGGTCAAGTTTCACCGATAATTTTTATAGGCACGGTGATAGATTACCCCAGTAGGGTGATAGATCCAGTTCCAGTGTTGTAATTGTAGTTTTTTGAAGGGCAATTGATTGGCCCATTAGGGCGAGATTGGCCCCTCGCAAAAAGTTGCGGATGCATAGAAATCTTCCAATTTAAGGAGTATCTTTATGAGATTCCTTCTCCTATTAGTCTAAGAGTTTGTTTGCACGTCCAAGGGCCTATATAGGGGGGTTTTAGGGCTTCCAGAGGTTGTAATCTCTTGTTTGTATCTTTGTGTTTTCTCTTAAAGGTGGTTCTAGGGTTGAAGTTGTTTGAAAGAGGTCTTGTAGCATAAGGGTTGTTTATGCACAATGGTTGAGAGGAGGTTTAGTTATTGAGAGCTCGTAATCTTGGATTAAGAGAGAGCTTCTTGTCCTTTTGTTTTCACGATATAGTGGAAGAAAATAATATTTTTCTTGGTAGCAAGATAGTTTTATCTGAACCACACCAAATTCCTTATGTGTTTTGTGTTTGATGTTTTATTAAGTTTTCTTTTATTTCTTCAAACATCCAACGAGGTTAAAACCCCAACAAGTGGGCCATTTGTGGGAAAAAGGGGTTGATAAAAATGGTGAAAGATCTTGGCGTCAAGATTGAGAAGTTCGATGGCAAAACAAATTTTGGCTTATGGCGACAAAGGGTAAAGGATCTCTTAGTTCAACAAGGGATATATAAGGCACTCGGAGCGGATGGCAAGCTAGAGGGGATCAAGGATGGGGATTGAACAAAGATGGAAATAAAGTCGGTGAGTAGACTTTGTCTTTGTCTTAACGTTATGGGAATTGATAACGAATAAGATTATCTCAAGTTGTGTTTGTATGATATTAAGTTGGAAGAAGATGAGGCCTTGCTAGGTCATTATAACAAGTTGAACGATCTCTTATCCAGCTTGTCAATGTTGGTGTTACTATAGAAGGGGAGGATAAGGGAGCATTGCTTCTAAAGTCCATGCCTCCTTCATAAAAGCATGTTGTTTCATCCTTTGGCATGAGAAGGATACAATGGTCTTAGAAGAAGTGATCTTAGTGCTTCTTAGAGAAGAAAAGATGAGGAAGACTAAAGACCAAGGGATTGCGGTGAGAGATGGTCTTCTAGCGCATGGACATCCTTGAAAGAGAAAGGGTAAGACAAAACTAAGAATTTGCTACTACTATAAACAAAGGGACACTTCAAGAAGGATTGCCCAAAAAGAATGGAAGACCAAAAGAAGGAGGAGGGATCTTCCAACTTTGTTGCTGAAATTGAGATTGTGATGTTTATATGGTCACTTTAGGTATGTTTTTTGTTTTATGAAAATTTGTAGATTTTGGATTTCGGATGTATGTGGCATGTGTCCTAATAGGAATTAGTTTGATAATTATGAGTCCATCATTAGTTGGTCCGTTCTCATGGGAAATCATAGCGTGTGTGATGTGGTTGGGATCGGAAGTGTAAGGATCAATGTAATTGGTGATAAGGAGTACACACCGACTAATGTGTAACATGTTCATGATTTAAGACAAAACTTAATATCCATGGACACACTTGATGGTGATGGATGTGAGATTAATGTTTCAGGTGGAGTGATAAAGATCACTATGGGAGCCGAGTTGGTGATGGTGGGCTGGAAGGTAGATAACATCTAGACATTTGACGGGTGTACAACTTTCGGAGGAGGGATCCATGAATTGTGCAAACAAGATGGTGAAAATTTGCATAATGAGGAGCATCATATGGAGATGGTTGCTGAGAATGATGAGGGTCTTATTCAAGGTGGATTTTGTGTGACGACCCTAAATTTTGTAAAAAAAAATTAATTAAATAAAAGTATAATTGTTTGTGTCTTGAACTGAGAAACCATAATTGTTTGGACTTTGCTAAGTGTTGGATAGATAAGATGGTTGATAATTATCTCAGAGTCCTACTTGAAGTAGGAGTATGATTTAATGAAGTAACTAGAACTTGTTTTCATTTTCAAACTATGATTCATAGTGTCTAACCGACGCTGGAGTTGTGCTTGGCGCTAGAATTAGGTCTGCCTCCAGGGTTAAATAAGAAGATTATGGAATAATGCAAATTTCAAGGAAAGATTCATTCCTAATTGAAGTAGGATTAGGCAAAGTTTAATATGATGGGGTAACCTAGACCAGTTTTCTTTAGAATTAGGAGTTTAGTTGACTGAGCATGGGGCTAGAGATATGCATGGTGCCGGAGATGAGATTCATAGATAAGTTTAAAGAATTTATATATTCCTACTTGGAGTAGGAATGGAGTAGTATTGCATATGGGTTAGCTTAGAACTAGATTCCTCAAAAGCAAGGAGTCTGTACATCTAGAAGAATGTTTGGAGCTAAAGATATGCCTCGCGTCATGGATAATTGTGTAAAGATAAGATTGTAGAGTCCTACTTGAAGTATGACTAGTGAAGGATAGTACCAAGTGTTAATATAGAATATGACTCCTCAGAAAGCTGAGAGTCTGATCGGCTAGAGGATAAGTCTAATGCCAAGATGAGTTATAGGGGTGTGAATTGACTCAATCTCCTAAATGATATACTTTGAGTTGGAGTAGGATTAGGAAGAGGAATCAGATGGACAATGGGAGAAGGAACCCTACCGGCTAGGACTTTGTTGGGCACTAGGGATTTGTTACGGATAAGCTTGGTGCTATAGATAGACCTAATTGAAGATGATGATCAATACGAATAGAAAACTCCTGATTGGCTCCTGATAATTAGGATTAATTCAAATAGGAGAAGGAAATTACATTCCAGTTAAAGAAGGAAACCTACTGGGCTAGGACTCTCTTTGGGTGATAAGATGAGTTTCAGAGAATCCTTGTAGTTATAAACTTACATGATATAGATAGACTTCAAACGGGATAAGGATGAAGAGTTGCCAATCGGAGTCCTACTCCAATTGGGGGTGGTTGGTGCCCTCTATAAATAGAGGAGTCGGCTCCCTCTTTCCGACAACTCTCTCTCTTTCTCCAAGTTGCTGACCCCTTTTTCTTCTCTTTATCTCTCTCAACCCCTATTTTTTCTTTTCTCTCGTCCTTCTCTCTTGTTGGCCGACTTGAAGAGGTGACGAAGGAGGTGATAGGACGTTGGAATTAAGGTGAAGCGAGAAGATATCGACGAACGGTTTGATATAGGATATTTTTACTTAATTATTTCTATGGTTCTATTTTACAACGCCTAGATTTTCTTGCATTTGAAGTCAAGTACTTACGTGTTCCTACTGATGTTGAGTTGAGCCTTATTCATGCTTATACTCTTATGATTTTGCTTGAATTATATGCATTATTGTCGTGTTTGTAGATTGCGATCACTTACATGATTTATGTCTCTATTACATGTATTGTATTAAGTAAGAACCTTAATTTGTGTTTGCCTTTCCTTGTTCCTGCCATCTTCAAGTGCGACTTTGCTCTTCAGATTTAGAAGTCATGATTCCTAAATTTAAGACTTATTTAACCAAGGTTATAACATTGCTAAATGTCTTGGGTTTTACTAAGCATTATAATCAGTCTCAGAATAGTTATTCATTCTCGACGAGACTAATTTCTGCACCAACACCTTGTACAAAATAATCCATAATTAATTCTAGAAAAGTAAAAAAAAATGCCATAAGTTGCGTTATGTTCTAGACTTATAGGGCTATCTTCAGTAATTTTCTCCAGTTCATAAACTATATGTATTATTCTAAGGAGGTGTGTCTTTCCACCCCTTCTGTCCTAGACAAATTCTACATTCTTGAATTCTACTGATCTAGATAATGTTACTAGCCCAGTGTATCGACCAAACTCCAATGTTCAATCATGTGTCTTCCCTGCCTATATTTATGTATCATGTGATAAATATTCTACCTATTAATTTTCTATGTTTACGTGTTATAAATGTGTCTTACAAAGTTTGTAAAAGAAACCTATCTCGTCGGCTTACATACTCTACTGACCCTTTATGAAGCCGTAATCTACTAATATAAATTAGTTCTACCATGCTGATGTGTTCTTAATTAATTACATTTGCCTTATAATTAGAATTCACTACTACTAAAAATCCTACAAGTATTGTCAGCTTTTCTCAGAACAATGGCCAAGTCTTAAATTAGTAACCTATACATATACAAACTACTGAGAGAAGTTATTATCTATTAAAAATATAATAGCTATGAGTCTTCAGGTCATGAACCGGTCTTTAGGTTTAGAACCTCTTGTTTCATTAGCTTTCTGCATTTTCTATACACCTTGAACACCAATATGAGATTCAAGTCTTCTATCTCTCTCAAAACCACGATGAGCAGCATTCCTTATGTCTTTTTTGGAGTTTCTTACTTAATGCAATTATATATAATGCTTATGTGTTTTCTTGAATGCTTCTAATAGTTCTATCTAAGAAGTTGGATGCATTAGGTATTGGCGTATCTCTATGCTTTTGCATTATGAAATACTTGATTGAAGTTTCCTCAGGGATTGACGTATCTCTATAGTTTTGATTATGAAATACTCGATTGAAGTCTGCTCAGGGATTGACGTATCACTGTAGTTCGATTGAAGTATCCTAAGAGATTATCGTATCTCTAATGGTCTTTTTTGCATATGCCTATACAAACACAACTTACATTCTCTCAACTACTCCTAGACTCTCACGAATATATTTATTTTTAATCCTATCTCTCCTAATTATCCCACTCATCCACCTTAACATTCTCATTTCGGCTACATTCAACTTATCTATATGACTCCTCTTTGGTGACCAACACTATGCTCCATAGAGTATTGCAGGCCTAATGGTTGTTCTATAGAACTTGCCTTTAAGCCTTTTTGTAACACGCCTATGACACAACACACCTGAGGCTGCCCTCCACTTTACCCACCCCGCATTTATCCTATGCACCACATCACTATCAATATCCCCTTCTTTATTAATAACAGATCCTAAGTAACGGAATTGATCACACCTTGACACTACTTGCCCATCTATTTCAACTAAGGCTCTACCTATAGTTCTACCTTCTTTAAAATTAAAATCCATGCACTCTGTCTTAGTCTTACTTATTTTAAAACCTTTGATTCTAGAGCCTCCCTCCATAATTCTAGTTTCACATTCAAACCTACTTTACTTTCATCAATTAAAACTACATCATCTGCAAAAAAACATACACTAAGGTACATTATCTTGTAAATATCTAATAAGCTCATCCATAATTAAATCGAAAAGATAAGGACTTAAGGATAACCCTTGATGAAGACCTACCATAAGCAGAAACTCCTTGGCTTTCCCCCCAATAGTCCGTACAATACTCACAACCCTCTCATACATATCTTTAATGATATCTATGTAATCTCTTATGACAACTTTCTTCTTCAAAACACTTCAAATGAGCTCTCTCGGCACTCTGTCGTAGGCCTTTTCCAAATCCATGAAGGCCATATAGAAGTCTTGCTTTCTATCCCTGTACCTCTCTAGTAACTGCTGTAATAAAAAAATAGCTTCCGTTGTTAACCTCTCCGGCATAAAACCAAATTGATTCTCTGTTACTTCAGTTACATTTTGCAAACGTCCTTCTATTACTCTTTCCCATAATTTCATAGTATGCCTCATAACTTTTATACCTCTATAGTTTGCTTCAAGGTGATCACACTCATTTAGATTGAAATGTCTCAACTCAATGAATTGCCCAATCGTGTTTGGGAGCACTCTAATTTTGGCGTACAATAGAATTAAACTTTCTAACTTTGTCATGTTTCCCAACCATGATGTCAATTTACTTGCATAAAGCATTCCTCCTAAGTGAAAATATCTCAATTCAACCAATTTTTTCAGTGCTTTATGTGGGTAATAAGGTAGGTCTAGGACTCTAAGAAGTGGTGTGGAATTGAACAGACCATCTAAGCTTTCAGTACATTGAGGTTGTCACGCCCCAAAAGCCAACAATAAAGCAATCAAAATCGAGGTAAGAACCCTGGGACGCGACCAGATACTCGATCACCCGGGTCAATTACATTGTCACGAAAGAACGTGTACTTATAAACAAATACTCAAAAATTAAAAACTAGGAATTCATTCTTCCAACCTCAAATAACATTGTCAATGTAGTAAATGGTTCCTACTTAATTATTACAGCAGATAAATTAAAATTATCAATAAAGCAAGCATAAAACCAAGGCACACATCGGCCAACAAGTCATAAAGTTCTGAACAAAAGAAATAGAATAAATAAATGCGATCTTCATAAAAGTCTTTCCATGGAGTCAGTTTCACCTTCCTCTGACAGAAAGGGATTAACGTTTCCTGGGATTAGCGTATCCCAGCCTTATCGAGGCACCATGTGCACTTTTTTTTAGATTGTTAGGAATCATGGAAGGCCTACACAGTCTCTGCCCATTGTGTCCATGAACACCGATGGGGCCCATGTCCTAGACTCATGGCAGGGTTCTTATTGAGGACCCTAGTAACGAATGAGTATGATGTCTACTTGTGAGTGGCAATGAATTGAGAGCAAAAATTCACTCACTCTTAGCATTATCAATAGTTATGGAGTATGATTGCTTCATTTGGATGTTAGAGTTTCATGACATTAATGATGAATCATCTCTTTCAATTGTCTTTTAAGATATTGCTGATTCATGTTACAACTACTTCCGCTTAATTGTATTATTATTGAATTATCTTGTTATATTCTATTGCAGTTTTGTATTCAATTGGGTATTTCTATGGAATACTCACGCATCCTCCTATATGGAATTAGCTACTGATATCTCGTAGAGGAGAGCTGGACTTAACGGTGGATTCGTAGAAGAAGAGTTCAAAGTTTAGACTTCTAATTGCAATTTATTTTGATGATTTTGTAATAATAGGTTTTGGAGCATTAGAGAACATAACATGTTATTATTTATTGGTCATTTTGGATTTTCATTTATAAATAGTTTTGTCCTTTGAGAGTTTGTCATTTTACACTTCTCATTATGTTTGTGTGAATGACGGTAAAATTACCTATGATGCCTCAATTATTTAGCATATTTTCAAGATACGCACTTTGATAAGTGTTAAAAACTTGGGCGTGACAACTGGGATACATGATAGTACTCCTAGGAGCAGTAGTGGCCATCATGATAAGATTCGGTTCATGACTTAAGATGGTTTATGGCGACATACTCAGGAGAGCTCAGGAGGGTATGACTATGAGGACTTGGTTAAGGAAGCTTTAGTCACATGTGATTGCGAAAGAAATGCACAAGAAGCGGGCAAGCTCAAGGTGGATTGGAGCTTGGTTAAATCAGCTTTGATTTGAAACTACGACGCGCCCGAGAAGGGTGGGGGAGACTGTGCTCAGGGTGGATGGCACAAGGCAACCAGTTGTAGGTGGAGATCTTCAAAGTGGCTTGAGGATTCGAGTTAACGTGAAGATAAATCTTTCACCCTGCTTGTAACACTGTCGGTGAGACTTGACACTAGTGAAACATTCTTCCAATCTTTCTTGCGTCCTCTTCCTCCTCCATCAAGTTCTTCCCCTTCCACCTTGCATCCTCCCCTCCTTGTATGCCCCATTGAATTAGTTTAAAATCAATGAAAATGCTTAAGATGTGGGCAATCTTGGGCCACAGCTAGCTCCCCACCCATCTTGCAGCTCTCTGCCAGCTCAGGGCAACAATAAGTCCACAGTTCCTGCAACTCCTTCATGGAGCTCATTTCGTTGGGAAGAGACCTAAATTTTGGGCAGCTATTAATATACATAGATTACAGCGCACATCTGACTACTATATAGTCAGCTCCGTCAACTCAACATGTGAAAAGATATACAAATTCTTAAAGCTTGGGTAGGCTCGGTAAACCTAACGTTGATTGCTTGGGCACCCTTAAGCGCAAGTATCTTACCCTTTATAAAAAAAACTCATAAATCCTGCAAGGGAAATTGCAACACTTGTGAGGTGATGAGTGCTTGAGAAAAAATGGTGGATACTATTTTAAGCTTATCACACCTCTCGATGGACAAGCCCTTCTCGATGGACAAGCCCTTATGACAGGGCATGGTGGCTGTGATCTCTTCTTCTCCATCATCATCACTGTTGTCAATGGCCGCTCCTATTCCACCCAGTTTTCCAACTCATGCAAGTAGAGGTCTTCTAGTTTGGGAAACCCATTCTTGCTACTGCTGCACCCAAAAAGGTTGACCCCAACTTTCCTCACGCTTGGTATTTTTAGTATCCGTAGAATTTTAAGCTCTTGCAGATTTAGATGGTGTCGAAGACGTTCCATGACATCCTCCTCAGCTCTTCTTCTGATCATCATGGTGCTGCTGCTATTCGACTCAGTTGACATTGTGGACGACTCCATCCTCTCCACCAACCAGTTCAAATCAGCTTGAAGAATTTTTTTATTCACATGGATAAAACTATCTTCTATGCTTCCCGCCTCCTCTAAATTTTCAATTGCGAGTTCCTGGTGAAGGTGGTTGAGATCCCTCTGAAGGGTTGAGAGCCACAGCGGAAGCGAATCAATTCGTCCGTCGTGATGTTGAATTATCCAAATTTTGTCTTTGATCAGGAATTTTTTTTTGCACTCACAAACAACAACCATTGTGTACAAGAGGGAATTTTGTTTTGCACTCACAAACAACGACAATTGTGTACAAGAGATTAAAATCAATGCTTTCAAACAGTTTCCTTCAAATTTATTGGTCAGAATATTGCAATGAACAACGTTCATAGACACCACTTTTTGAAAGTTTTCTTGGACATCAATGATGACAAATTCTCCTTTTGTGACAAATTGTGTAAGATCATGGACTAAGTTGAATCTTCTTATCATTGTCCCCTCTTCATAGGGTTGCGTCAGGAAGGGCATCCAGCATAAAAACTTGCCACTATGTTTCTTTGTATGGATTTTGTACTATTTTGATTCCGATAAGAGTCAAAACACGGTATATAATCTATGCCACCAATCCCAAATAGCTGGGATAAGGTGTATGATGATGATGATGATGATCATGGACTAGATCATGCATATTGCACCTAATTATGTTTCCAAAGTTGTCAATACCTGGCTCTTGGAAGAGGAAAAGCCTTAGTAACTCATCAAAGTACTCTTCAGCTATGTCGTCCAATTCCGGATAGAGCTCTTGAGGATATGCTCCATCATGTGCAATATAGCCTTGAGCTATCCACATCGTCACCAATTCTTTCTTCTCAAAAACATAATCTTTTTGATATAAAGAGCAATATCTGTAACATCTATACATTTATATAGATTTTTTTTTAAAAAAGAAGAAGACCCGATTTGTTGTGTTTCCTGTTAGATGCTGGTGAGATAAACTTGAAAGGACAATGATGCGAGAAGAATTCTAGTATAATTAGAATTGTCCTTAATTTGTGGAGATGGATGGACTGGAATTGACTTCACCTACTACAAATAGGATTGAACCGTTCCTAATTTGTGGAACTAGATATGCATGGATTGGGAAAGAATCCTAATAGACTAGTTTGCCACAATATAAGTCAGCATCTCTGTTCCTTTTCTAATAGACGTTGATGGATAAACTCGAAGTAGATTGCATAGCATCACTTTAGAATAGACTAAAGTTGGATTAGCATGGGCATAGTTGATTGGGATTCAAACTCCACAAGGAGTTGGAGTCTGGTCAGCTCTATAAAAAGGCCAACATTGTTCCTCTTTTCAATTTACGCACCCGACTCAAATTTTCCCTCTCTCTCAAATCTTTACTGAAGCGATGACGAAGGAGGAGTGTGGGGATGGCAGACACAAGGTTGAAGCAAGGGATTTCGACTGATGACTCTAGGTAGGACGCTTTTATATAATATCTTGTCTGCAAAACTGCAATTTTTGTAGATTTCTATTCTTCTAAATTTGCAAGTCGACTTTTTGTGTGATTAATCTTGGTATTGATCTGTTTATGACTGAAAGCTTGATCATTTATGATTCTATGATCCTGTATACCTATATAGGTGCTTCTGTTTGAATTATTTATGCGTAGAGAAATCTTTGCTCATTGCTCAGTGCATCTACAATGATTGGCTGAGATCACATTGTTTTGGTATGATGTTTGTATGCTTTCAAAATAATGCAAACCCAGAAACCATGAGTCTTATCTTGCTGCAATCTTCCCTAGATCATATATTTGCTATTCGGTATTAGTTGCTACAATTCACAAGGGATGATTTCAATACATCACCTGTCTGCAAACAAAATCGCGAATTCTCTGTGCATTTGTAAGAGAATTGTCAAAGCCTTTATTTCCTTGATGTGTCTTCCAGAAGAGCTTTGTAATATATATTCTTATTGAATTCAATTGTCCAACTATGCTTATGCACTTTTGATATACTATATGAACCTTATTATATTTTCTTTAGCGATTGAAGTTTAGTTTTGTACTTGGTCTCCAAATACCTGTCTGAACCATTGTCACGTCCCAAATTTTTAGCTTCATTGGAGTGAGAACATAATTAAACATGCCGATCACTTGGGACGTGATGTGGTAAACTGTGCTGTCAATTACACAATTATCAAAAGATATATAATTAAATATTCACCTTGGGATGAGACTATTGATTAAATGAAAGATACAAAATGTACTAACCATAATCCAAAATAGTCAAATGTTGGCGCATATGCCATTTATTACAATGTTCGTGAAATAAACTAAACTAGAAAATTTAACTAATCATGACTTCATGATCTTCCACTTCCTACTACTCCTTCGTTTTAATCACCAGCTATATACCTGCATCGCAGGATGCATGAGTACTCCGAAGATACACCCACTAGAATGCAAAACCATAGCAAAGATATAAAGGAGATTCAAGAAAGATCATTGCAATGCGGAAGCAAAATAATATGAATATGAAAGAAATGGGATTCTATCAATAGGAAGAAAGAATCATCACAAAAAAAGGAGCTCTTTGTTTAAATTCATCAAACTCTGAAACATCCATAGTGTAAGGAGATAATTTATGCTCTCAAATCCATATGGTTTCCCACAGACAGGAACTGTTTCCCATGGACAGGGGTTCACAAATCCATGTGGAAATTATCTCCCCCGAACAAGGCTTAACAAGGTCCATGTGGAAACTATTTCCCATGGACAAGGGTTCACAAGTTCTTGTGGAAACTTACCCCATTACCCTAGAGGTTTTCTTTTTGAAACCTACCGTGAGTCTAGGATAAGGGCCCCATAGGTGCTCACGGACACAATGGATAGAGATTGTAGGCCTTTCGTGATGCCTAACAATCTAAACGTACGTGTGGTGCCTTCTTTGGGCGGGAGCCTTGAAGTATACTAAGCTTCGCAAGGTCTAAAACAATCCAGAGATCTAGCAAGATCTATCATGGCTTGTCGAACATACTATGATAGTAGAGTTTCCTATGGATATGGGCCTCACAAGGACCCTGTGGAAACCTACTCAGGCAACAAATGTGCAATACAGAGATGTTGAACTGACTCAACAATCATCATGTGAAATAGATATGTCACAAGTATATAGAGCCTCACAACGATCCTTGTGACGACTGACACTCCTGGTTCCAACCAACTCAGTAACGAATAACTTTAACAACAGTGCTCTAACAACAACAATATATTACACGTAATTGAAATTGAATGAAAACCCTTATGAAAGACACAAGTGTACTGCAAGTCTTGACCTTGAGAGTGAGTTGTAACGCTTTAAGGACTCTTACAATAATTATTTTATAAGTTATGGGTCTTTCAATTAGTTGCATACTAATTTGACATTTAATTAGAGTTTTATTATTTTTGGCTGGGTTTCAATGAAATTGACAACCAATATTCACCCTTGTTAATTACTCTAGTCTTTTCTATAGTTCCTACAATTAATTAGAAACACTTGGCCTACATTGATTAACTTACTGCTGGTTAACTAGTGTACAAGATTTAACATAATCGAAAGTATTTTAAGGAAAACATGATTCTATCCAAAATAGAAATGTTGGATTGACACGACACCCGAGGATAGTACATATAGTTTCTAGACTTGAGATTTCTTACTGATGATAGCCCTTTGCGTCTAAAGTATAATCCAACAAATGACTTAATTTTATGATTTTTATAGAATTAGTTATGATTTATTTAGTACTAGTTGTTGACACAGGAAACAGTTCTAGCCGAGAGCATTAATTTGACCTGACGTTAACAGTTTAGTTTAATTAAAGTTTATACAATAATTAATTAGTAATTCAACTTGGTCCAACAATGGTTACCATGTTTTTCATGTGATGCATAACATATACTGGCCGGAAAGATGCACGACAAAGTAAGAGAGTCTTGATCAGCATATCCTCATTTTCACAAGGCTTTGTCTATTTTAGGCATGTATCGATCAAATCATCTACTCTTTTACATATACAATAGCTTCGCGAAATATGATTATTATGAATGGACAACAAGGTCAAACATAGAAAAAAGGCAGTAATAAGAAAGCAACACAATCAGGGTTCTCACCAATTCTATATGAATAATGGCAACAAGATTCCAATAATCAATAAAAGTCAATTCATAAGTACGATTACAGAGCATATAATCTCAACATTTTCAAGAACTCATTTAAGAATTTCAATCATCATAACATCAGTAAGGACATGACATTATCTGACTTCAAATGCGTAGTTATCTAGGCATCAAGAGAATGAAAACCTAGAGGAACCCAAAAACTTGATTGTTTAAAATTAAACCCTTGCAAGTGCGCAAGGCAATTGTACTACGACGAGTATAGAAAGGGTTGTCGAACCTCAGGGACGGTTAAATAATTTACCAAATTCAAGAGAAAGCAGCAATTTTTTAATTAATCTAAGAAAGTGATGAACTTAAACTAATCTAACTGAGAATTAATCAATATGGAGAAGACCAAGGCTTCGAATATATCACAATAATCTAGTGTATCGTCTCTCTCTCTCTCTCTCTCTCTCTCTCTCTCTCTTTTGAATAAAGATTTTCAATTGGCTAGCATATTCCTCTCGGACATACACTTGTTAATTCAAATTATAGTGCTCTCCTCTCGTACGTAACACATAAATCAATTAAGCACATGAAACTATGATCTATCTCTCTCGAGTATAAACCAATGAAACTTTATTGATATATTACACCTCAGTTTACTCACGTTCCTCTCGGACACGCAAGTATTCTTCGGATTGAAACTCACAAGAATTCACTCTTATCTCTCTCGAGTACAAAGAACAAACCTTAATGAATTAACAGTAATTATACAATAAAATCCATACATTAACTAGAATAATACATAAGATGAGAGAAAATAAACTACACAACCAGATTATTGGGCTTCATCTACGCCTTGAAAAAGTGTTTAGCCTCGCATTGGAAGAGAATCCATCATTATGTTCTTCATCTTCTTCTCTCCTTTGATCTAGCCTCCAAAGTCTCCAAAGGGACTCAAAACTCTATTTTCTAATGCCCATACGTTCTCTTTTAAGGCCTATTTATAAGGGTGAAGGAAAACCACGAAATCCCCTTCTAAATCTGAGTCAAAATAGGTCAACATCACATTTTCTGCATACGGCGATCGATCGGCACTGTTCTTCGATCGATCAGTTATTGTTCATGAAAATTTTTTAGTAGATACGATCGATCGAACGGCGATGATCGATCGCGAAAATTTCAATTTTTTTCTCAGGCGATCGATCGGTTACTATTCATCCTACAACATAATTTTCCAATAGTCATAACTTTTTGCTTCGAACTCCGAATTATGCGTGGTTAGTGGCATTAGAAAGCTGACTTATTGAAATTTGATATGAGACTTGAATCAGTCCAATCAAAGATATAAACACGAAGTTATGAAGGTTTAAACATTAGAGTCATGTTTCACCATATTTTTGCATCTTTATCTTATTTTCCTACAAAAACCAAAAACTATATTAAAGTAATAGTAATTCTAATCAAATACTAATATAAATATAAGTTTAAGAGATAATAAAATACATATTTCAAGTGTATATCACTATGTAAAAACCATCTTACCTCAACCGTCTATGATTCCTCGCGTCGTGTGCTTGTTCAGCGTCCTACTCCTCGTCACATGCGCCGGTCGTCCAACAAAAGGAAGAGAGAGAGAGAGGGCGGCCCTCTATTTATAGAAGGCGCCTAATCTCACTTTCCCACTCTGAGTCTAACTTAAAACAAGTAAATTGATATCTATAGAATTCTTCCCATAACATATCTTGGCACCCAATAGTAATCCCAGCCCAACAGGTTTCTTATCCACCGTCCATCTTACTCCTTATCAATCATAACTCCAACTCGAAGTACACAATTTCTACAAACTTATCTATGCAATCTCATCCTTGGCGCCAGGCATATCCTCTAGCCGATCAAACTCCGAATTCTTTTAGAAGTCCTATTCTAGATGAATCTATTCAAGCTAATCCTCTCCTTTCCTTATTCGAACCAATCTTAGTTTGATTCTACATCTTCCTTCTCCAATCCAACTCTAACTCGAAATGTAACTTTTGCAAGTTGAGTCGATCCACATCTTTGCAACACATCTCTGATGCCAGTCACTCTTATCTTTGGCGCACTGCCATGACTCAGACTCCTAGTTTCTTGAGAAGTCCTGCCCTGGGTTAACCCCTCGTGCTACACTTCATTTAATCCTACTTCAATTAGTAATCAACGATAACTCCAATCAATCTTATCCAACTGTAATTTACCAGAATCCAAATCCATTCTAGTTTCCTAGAGTTCAAATCGATTAGGGTTTCTAGAGAAAATCTTTTTATGCTATAAAGTTTTGGGTGGTCACAACCTTATATTATATTATTTTAGCAAACTATATTTATGACACCCCGACATGAGGTATTATGTTATACCTTGTATTATTAGAGTATGAATATTCTTGTTGTGACCTCTCTATTCGATCTGGAAAATTGTCCCTTTCTATCATCTTTGCTTTTCTTATGTATATCAAATCTGAATTCGTGTCTCTGCAACACTATTATTAAACCACGACATGCAACATCATCTTTAGTCTTTATCTCAATTTTTGCTTAATTGATTGCATGCGTTTCCTAATTGTTCTACATTCAAATCTTCTAGTAATTTTATCCTGATTAGGGATTGCCTAGTGTTATGGTGTTTTCCTTCTATTGTTACCAAGGGTTATTTTCCTCCGGAATTAGCACACGATCCTGACATCAGTACAATTATTGTCTTGCCTTTCCTCTGTATGAGAGTTAATTTCCTTTCCATGTTACGTCATTAACTTGGAGGTATATGCAATGTTGGTTTGGGCATAGACAAGATTCAATGTGAGATCTTTCCTGAAGAGTTCTATAAATATTTGCTGTACATTCTCTTCTATTGGACATAAAATAAGTGAATCATAGTATGTTCACCGCAAAGCCATGATCTTGATTTAGACCCCTGTGGTCTCCGTGATTATAAGAGGTCGTTCTTAGTTGGGCATCTGGAAGGCCCATTCAATCTCCAACTATTGTGCCCATGAACACCGACGGTACCCACATCTCTAGACTCGTGGCAGGGTCTTACTGGACCCCTAGAGGTGTATTGGCTAAGCTGACCATGTGACAGCGGGGTTAGTTGAGAGCAAAAATTCATTTAATCCTAACATAGTTATATGTATTTCATGTTGTGGAGTCCGATCTTTTTGTCTGGAAGTCAATAATTTCGGACACTAGAGCTAGAGTGTCTTTATTGGTTGATCTATATCCTAGTGGCAGTTCATGTTGCTACAATTTGACTCTTCTGTTATTTGTGTTTCATCTCCTTGAAATATAATTGATTCTCCTTCGTATATTTCTATTGTGGTTTTAAATGAATTTTGAAGATTTCGTTTGCACTCACAACTATAAGAATCTAGGACCATCTCGTAGACTGAGAGATCAGCTCCTCCAATTCCATCCATGATTAGGGTTGTTTGCGGACAGTCGTGTCCGCTAAGCCGTCTGTCTCCGAGGTATCTGTGGCCGTGTCCGAGCCGAGGATAAGATATCTGTAGAGTTCGGCCACGGACACGGCCAAGGGTCCTCAGACAGCCGTTGTCCGAGGACCAGTACAAAGAGGAGGGGCCAGGTACGGAGAGGAGAGGAGAGGAGGGCAGCAAGGGAGGGGGCGAGAGGAGTGGAGGGCGGGGGGGGGGGGTGGAGGAGGAGGAAGGAGGAGGTGGACAGAGGGCGGAGAGGAGAGGAGTGTGGTAGGGGAGGGGGGGGGGGTGAGAGGAGTGGAGGAGGTCTCGGAGCCACCGGATTCACCGTGGCCAGAGTCGTAATGTTGACACGGTGCCGGTGGGGGACGAGCCAGAGATGGAAGAGGCCGAGGAGATCAAGCCCCCGCCTGCGGCTGTTCCCTTCTCCTACCTCTTTGCTTGCGCTGATGGCCGATGGATTCGACTGGTTCCTCATGGCGGTTGGATCCGTGGACACTACGGCGCATGGGACGGCACTAGTTGTGTATTTGCACAGGACGACGCTGGTTGGTCCAAAGACGATCTCTTTGACAGAGGGCGGAGAGGAGAGAGGAGGGCGGCGGGGGAGTAGGGGTGGAGGAAGAGGAGGAAGGAGGGGGTGGGGGCTGTCCGAGTTTTATCCGTGTCCGTGTCCGTGTCTGCCGGACATCCGGGCACGGTCAACATAGTGGTGGACAGCTTTTTCACGGACACGTACACGGACAACCTCAGCCCTATCCATGAGGAAGGAAACTAGCTGAAGGAAACTCAGCTCTGGAAGTAAAACTGCAAAAAAATATGTGCAGCATTTAAGCGCAATACAATCTCAAATAACGGAAAACTAATAATAAAAAATAACCAAAGAGTGGTCCTGAAAATGCACGTACATTGTCATTAATCTAACTCATAATAGATGTATGATGAAAGTCTAGGAAGTGAGGACACAGTCTAGATATTTCATTTCCAATAGCTCAATACACATGTTGATTACTATTCAAGACGACAAAAAGATATGAACATTGGCACATGCCTACTCCTGAGAACCACACAAGGCATGCCTATGCATTCTGCCTCAAGCACTCCAGACTTGCTTCCTGATATAAGCATACAATTTTGAACAGATACATCCGCATGTTCAGCTCCAGCACGCAAGGTAGACACAATTTGGTCCATGCTGCAGAACACATTTAATTCACTGACGATCGGAGGGGTATATATAGGGAGACATCTACAATCGTGGCCAAATAAGCAAAAAATGAACAGCTCATTATAACAAAATTAAGAGTATCAATTGTCTAATTATGAAGCCAAAGATGTGAAAACACATTAATATCGAGGACTATATAACATGTATAAGGTCAAAGACTGTTATTATATTTGTGCAAATAAAACTGTATTATGAGATAGAAGTGGATAATATAAAAAAAGAAAAGATAGAAGTGATTATGTTTTGTTTTGCAGAAGGTTAAGTATACATGGAATAAAGTATAATGCAAATTAAGTATACATGGAATAAAGTATAATGCAAACTGCAGATTAGCATCTACCATTGAGAACCCATCTTACGTTTCACTTGTGCTGGTGTCAATGTCAACACTTACAGGAGGGTAGTCATTCTAGATTGGAGAATACTAGGATTGAAATCCAGGACTCCCCAATCCAAGACAGCAGAAGAACAGATTTTCAATCATGTATGTCATATTTAAAATAAATATTAGTATTTTCAATGCTGGATTACATAATTTTTCAGGATTTTCAATCATAGAATGGAGAATTTATGGGATTCAAATAACTACTAATCATATACTTGAAAAAGTACTTAACTATTCATCACAATCTCATCTAAAAATTTAAAAAGAGTTTTTGAAACATCCATACCATAACAAATTTAAATAATCAATGCACAACAATAAATTTAACACGAAGCTTTCCAAATTTCTTTCCCTTTCAAATATTATTTGTATGTGCAAGAGCTTATAGTATAGGATGCTGTGTGTGGGAATTGATTGGATCACTACTCATGCTGAGCTTTTATTCTCATTCCATATGAATTTCAAAATAAAGCAAAATAAAAGAAGTGTGTACAACCGAACATAAACACAGTTAATCAAATGCACAATCACACAAAAAGAGATACAACCATTAATTTCAACCACAAATATTACCAGGAAGAATAATATCAGTGGCCCCCGATAATCTGAGTTCCTTTGCAATTGAATTAGAGGGGACAGGAGTGTAACTGCGAACAATATTTGACTAGGGTGAGCGAAATTTTCTGCATGCCAACAATATTTAACTGCAAACAATATTTGACTAGTCTGATAGATCAATTTGTAGATAGATAGAGATTATAAATGACAGCACATGGAATAAAGCTTCCAATGAATTTTTATGGGATGGCTGGTAAACCCAAACAAATTGACATTTTCCTTTAAAGTAGAATGAAAATTAAGATAAAACAATTTGTTAGAGCAAAGCAGGTAATCTTTGTTTATCCTTCAGTTGCTGATCCAATTTTCCATTATAATGATGCAGCTCAGAATTCCAAGAGAAATTGGAATCAGCTACAAATTGACATTTTCCTTTCACCCAACCATTTCTAAAGCTAGAAGAATCCTTCCCATTGGACTCCATTTGGAAATCCCGAAGCCAACCGGCCAGTGTGGTGAATGTGGCACCAAGATTCATGCCAAAAGGATATGATGGCAGACGGTCAAGAACGTCATTGTCAATAGGCTCAAAAGAAACTCCTTTTTCACCCAAATCTCAATCATATAAACTCCTCCGTTCAACAAAATTGACGACATCAGGTCAACTCTAAAAACTTACACCTAATATCCACCAGAATACGCACTTCGCTATCTACGCGAAGAAGAAGAAGAGAAACAACTCACAGCACGTATCATAAAACTTGAAAGAGGACAGCAGGGGAGGGCAAACACTCCGGCGGTGATGGCGGCCAGCGGAGAGGACGGCTTGCCGGAGGAAGGTTCGCCGGCGGCGGGGGATCTAGGTGGACTGATGGAGTGTCGGCATACCAAGTATGCTTGAGGAGGAGGGAGATAGAGAGTGGTGATGCCGGGCTAGTACTAGCCATTTTCAGCTTCTTTGTGGTGTGGCAAAGAAAATCGTGCGCAGGGGGTCAAAAAGGGCGCCGTGAGCTTGGATTGTTCAATGCCACCTCTTGAGGAGGTATTGAAAGTTGTCAAACTTAAGACTAAAAAAGGGATTAAAATCTGTCAACTTTAAAATTCTATATAGTTTTGACTAATGGTATATTAGTAGTACCGTATTTTAAATACTTAATCACCAACGCATCACTCAAAATCCTTTGAAATCACTAACGCTGGATTCAAATTTTAATATTATACATCTTAATTGACTAACTCCATATTGAGAATCCACCTCTGTGGATTTTTTCAATCCTGATTGACTATCCCCTGTTAGTTTTAGCAATGAAGCAACTTCACTAGCAATTCTTTGCTTCTCTGCAGATGCTATACCACAAAAAAAAAAGCATTACCAGTTAGAAAACAGAGCATCAAATAAATACTTTAAAACACCCAGTCTAATTGAGTCTGGGGATCACCTGCTTTGTTCACTTCTTTAGATAGCTCCTCCTCCGGACCAGAAGAAATCCCTTAACTAAATATGAGTTGACCATAGAGACTTCCTTCCATCTCATTTTTCCCAACTATCTTAGTCTTTTAAATTCTGTCACTTCCAAGTTGTTCGATTACGGACCTGACAATGAGTTTAACAAGAGAAGATCAACATACCCGACAATTTTAGTAACTTCCATCTGTTCAGATAAATGACAAAAGCAGATTATGCTAACCCATGTAGCACCGCTTTAAAAACTTTAAAATAGTTCCTTAAAAATTTATGCTATAGGTAGATAATTGCTCGTGACAGAACATGATCCTCGCTAGTTGGTAGCAATAAGGAGTATGATGATTAACGTTGTATATTGTTTTTAGAGGTGTGGGCTCTCTTTTATTCTATTCAAAATGTTAGCTTTCTTATTGCCATTAGCATTCCTGAAACTGAAATCGTCACCAAAAAATATTTAAATCATTGCAATGGAAAAAAACCATTTGCTTATTATATTTTACTGTAATGGAAATACTACTTCCTTGCCTAGCAACTATAAACATATGTTCTTTGCAGTATCCCTTGGAACAACAATCGCCCAGTGCCTCAGTAAATGAGGCAAACTTCATCCATAATTCTTTTATACTCAAAACACCATGGATCAAGTTATGATTCTAATCTGACTATGATTCTTCCTTCATCAATGACAAGTTTTTGTTTTTTTTAACTTTTATATACAACTACTTAACATGAATGATGACCTATAATGAACAGGCATCAGCAACGAGGGATCAGCTTTTTGCCGTTGGTCAGCGTAATCAACATTTTCCTACATAGACTGGTATGAGTAATCTGCTGACTGGTCTAATTTTAAGCACACAATGAGCCATGATCAGAGGCATGAATAAGCTATGCCTAAAGATAAAATAAATACCAAAACAAATCTGGCTATTTTATCCCCGTTTTTTTCTGTAAGCAGTCAACATTACCACGGGTATACATTCATTAATTGCCTCATCAATAAATCTGAAAATATAAGTTGAACAATGTTAGAAAGAAATAGACGGACACCAGAGAAGATATATGTACTACAACCCTACCATGCAGGTGAAGAAAAAACTAAAAATATTAAACAACATTTCAGCACGATGAGCTTCTGCGTCAATAAATTATGAGCCATTACAAATGTGGTTACAATTCATTTTAAATTTTTAATATCGTTCTTCGCAGAATTGATATCTTACCTTTTTTTGCAGCTTTTATTTTTTTTATTATGGCCAATAAACCATAATGAGCTGAATGCCAGAAAAGTTCATTGTTTACCAAGTGGCGCATGTATAATCTCCATTTACTTGCTTGTATCATTGCCACTCTTTCGCCTAGTCTTCATCCTTATATTCTAGGAATCAAGACTGTGAGGGAGGTATGGCTTCTTCTTGAGTAGAAGTTTACTTCACTCTCTCTATCTCATGTCATGAATCTCAAGCTACTCAACCACTTGAGTTAATACATTCTGATGTATGGGGACCTGCTCCTTTTATTTCTTTTCTAGGATTTAGGTTTTATGTCATCTTTGTTGATGATTTCTCAAAATTCACTTGGTTATATCCTATGAAAAACAAATCAGATGTGCATGCTTGTTTTTCTCATTTTAAGTCAATGACAAAAAATCTTTTCCAATGCAAAATTCTTTACTTCAGGTCTGATAATGGTTCTGAATATGTTAATTCTAAATTCAATGAATTGTTTAATTCCAGTGGCATCATTCATCAACTGTCCTGTCCATATACTCCTGAGCAGAATGGAGTTTCAGAAAGGAAGCATAGACATGTGATAGAAACTGCTCTGTCATTGCTCATGACTTCTCATTTACCTATTGTTTTTTTGTCAGAGGCTGTATGTACAACAACTTACTTGATTAATAGGATGCCATCAGTCCATTTAGATTCAGTTTCACCATTTTAAAAGCTTTTTCAAACTTCACCAGATTATTCTTCTTTTCGAGTGTTTGGGTCTAGATGTTTTCCATGGTTAAGACCTTATACTAAACACAAGCTGGAACCTAGATCTTCTCCATGTGTTTTCTTGGGGTATTCTGCCTGTTCAAAAGGGTATAGATGTTTTGATATTCAAACACATAAAGTTTTTGTTTCTAGACACATTCAATTTTATGAAAATAAATTTCCTTTTGTTGAATTGACTTTTCCTTGTACTTTTGTATCTGGTGTGTCTCTCCCAGCTCCTCCTTAGTCACTTTCACCAACTGTATTGCTCAACACTATTAGTTCTTCTTCTGATAATAATTCTCTGGTTTGTCAGTCAATTCTTTTTTCTTCCACTTCTGCCTCTCATACTCCAGTCACTCAAACTGAGTCTTCTGTTGTCTCAGTTGTGTCTAATTCTATTCATCCTATGGTCACTATGAGTAAGAATGGTATTTTTAAACCTAGAAATATACTTTCTATGCATGTTTCAGTTAAGTCAGATAGTCCACCCCAACTTGAGCCTTCATCTTATTCTGCTGCCATAAAATTCTCTAAATGGAAAGATGCCATGCAATCCGAAACTTTTGCTTTACAACAACAGAAAACATGGGTTTTAGTACCACCACCATCTGATCGACTGATTATTGGTTGTCGATGGATATACAAAATCAAGAGACATGCAGATGGGTCTATAGCTAGATATAAGGCTAGATTAGTGGCAAAAGGGTATCATCAACAAGAAGGTTTGGACTATCATGAAATATTTAGTCCCGTTGTAAAACCTGCCACGATAAGGATTGTTTTAAGCCTTGATGTCACTTATAAATGGGAGATAAAACAATTGGATGTGTCAAACACATTTTTACATGGTTTTATCAATGAAGAAATATATATGTTACAACCACAGGGATTTGAAGACTCTACCTTTCCAAAACATGTTTGCAAGTTACAAAAGGCACTCTATGGCTTGAAACAGGCTCCTAGAGCTTGGTATGAGCGTTTGTCTTCCTTTGTTTTGGCACAGGGATTTCAAGTGTGTTTTGCAGATACATCTTTGTTTATTCAACAACAAGATTCAAGGATTACTATTTTGTTTGTATGTAGATGATATTTTAGTCACCGGTAGTGACCCTGTCTATATTACACAACTTAATTTTGATCTTGGTACTGAATTTGCCATTAAGGATATAGGCAATATTCATCATTTTCTAGGACTTCAAGTTCAGAAAACATCTTATGGTCTCTTCATTACTCAAAATCAATATGCAAAAGATTTGCTCGCTCGAACCTCTATGCTTGGTTGTAAACCTGCTCCAACACCATGTCATTCAAAGCAGAAGTTATCCCAATTTGATGGTGATCTTCTTCCTGATCCTACAATTTATCGTAGTTTGGTTGGTGCATTACAGTACTTAACAAATACACGACCTGATTTTACTTATGCAGTGAATACGGTTTGCCAATTTATGCATAAACCATCCTGTTCTCATCTGTCTGCAACTAAGAGAATCTTGCGCTATGTTAGCAATACATTGTCTCATGGAATTCTTATTCAACCAGGTGATTTTACTCTTAAAGCTTATACAGATGCTGATTGGGCAGGCAATATTTCTGATAGAAGGTCTGTAAATGGGTACTGTGTTTTCATGGGATTAAATCCTATTATTTGGAAGTCAAATAAACAAGAGACTGTGGCAAGGTCTTCTACTGAAGTAGAATACAGAGCTTTGGCCTTTGTGGCAACAGAATTAGCCTGGGTACAGATGATTTATCGCAGCTTGTCTATTCCTATCTCTTCAATTCCTCTTATACACTGTGACAACATGTCTGCTATAGCTTTATCCTCAAATCCAGTGTTTCATGCGAGGACTAAGCACATTGAAGTTGATCATTATTACATTAGAGAAAGAGTTCTTGCTAGACCTGTTAAAATTCAATATATTCCATCTGCAAATCAAGTGGCTGATATTTTTACAAAATCATTATCTTCTCGCCAATTTGATATTCTTAAAGCCAATCTCATAGTTCATTCCTCCCATGAGATTGAAGGGGGATGTTAAGGAAATGTAATCAGTTTGTTCAAGTTAGTTAAGTTTGCTTTATTAGGAGTTTGATTGTATTGCCAGGCTGGCTAAGAGACAGCTGGTCATCTTCTTATATGTCATATAACTGGGTCTATAAATACCCCTGTAAGCCTTCATTTGAAATCAATGAGAATATGATTTAGCTTTTCAATAGGTATGCCATAAATAACTAAATTCTGAGAATATAATGAATGGATTTTCGTTGCCAAAGAAAAGGTAAACCCTACATACATGTATAACCAGTGACCTCCAACCTTTTGTGAGTGATAGAATTTATACACTTGAACTGATAAGTAATGTTGCAAACCTTACTTCGAAAGGGAGTTCTGAGACAAAAAGAGGGTATTTTTCATTTATAATACCTATCTTTAAAAGGAAGATCCTGAAGAATTGAGACACTTTTAGCCTCAAATACTCACTATATTTGAGCTAATGATAAAAAATTGGACTACTTGATACATGAAAGGCTGAGAATACTCACTTCTCCACTCCAGGACGCAGTGGCAACTTTCTTGTTGTTACATACTCATCCAATGCTTTTCTCTGTCAGGAGAAATGAACCGTCATGGAAAAGTAAACGCCCAATGCCCAAGCACTTAATATAACTAGATAAAGATCCCACAGAAGTTATTCGGTATGAAAAATTGAGAATAAAAGACATTGGAATCAAAGGCCCAAGAATATTTATGCTTACAGATTAGGGAAAAATAAAATCTTGATTCTTCGTGGGGAATGATGAATGACTTTTTCAATGTAAATATGCATTCCAAGTTCATGACTAGCGCATCTCCGACTTGGCATGGATAACTATAGCCTGACAACTATTGTAATCAATCTTTTATTATTAGTGAATGCTAAAGGATACTAAAGGTGATGAAGTATATGAATCTTTTGAATTCAGCATGGAAGGACTAGCCAGCTCATCACAAAATAATTAATAAAACTTAGAAACAAAGATGTGCTCTTCCATGATAGCGGATAACGCATGAAGGAGGAGAAACGGAGGGGAAAGAGGGATAATAGGGATAAATTTTTCTGGAATCACCACAAGAAATTACCGTTGAAATCAACACTGGACAGTGGACCATGGCATCAATACTGTAGTTGTTCAGCATCATCGCCGAGCAAAGAGTCTCAATCAATAGAGAACTACGCAGAGTTTTTTCTTCAAATCATTGTCTTTTATTTTTTTTTATGTTAAGGTCTTTAAATAGGCTTCTTCAAACCAACTTAAAATTTGCTTAAAATAAAAATGGGAATAAAATCCTATTTTAACAAGAATTCTCTACAAAAAAAACTGCTATATAAAACTCATAACTAAACTATAAAACTTCTAAAATTAACAATCTTCCATGTGTTGACTGCATCATTCTCTCGGGGTGGGAGAACCTCGACCCCGTCGAGTTTAGCTCGCAAAACTACGAGAATGCTCAAGCAAGTCTAGCTAAATATAAATGCGCTAGCAAGCCGCAACAAATTATTGCTTGAAAAGGGCTTTATATAGTATTGATCTTCATTTGGTAGGATAGTGCAAGATCAACCAAAAACTTCATTGGCCAAATCGTAGAAAACACCAACGATGAAAAAATACCACCAGGATCATCTGGAAATGTAGGTGGCCAAGAAAGCTTGTTTTTTGAAAGAATATCCACCAATATATAGAGGTTGCTATGGCTGGGAAAGGTGAGGGATCCACTAGAACAAATGCACAGTGGAAAGAGAAGCAGAAAAGAGACATGAATGGTTGGAAACACTGGATTTGCAAGTGTTGCTGGTCTCTCTTTCTTTTCGGCAACTATCTGAAACGTGGATGGCTGATTTGAGGCAATGACATAGATTGATTCAGCTTGAAGAGTCGAAACATTGCTTGTGACTCGATAAGAGATGTTTCCCCTTGTAGATTGTCATCTAACTGCTCAGCCTTTTTTGCATGTGCGCATTTGGTTATGATCATCTGACGTACTAGTCGTGTAACTTCCTCGAGTCGGGCTTTGATGTCACCAACAGCGGCTTTGAACCTACTAATTTCATATCTGCATTGAGCAAGAGAGTGCGTCCAAGGATCCATGTTCTCAAGTTGCAAGTTTTTGCATGAGCCACCAAACTGATAGGGGACAACGTATGGAAGAGAAACAGAGGGGAAAGAGGGATAACAGAGATAAATTTTTCTAGAATCACCACTAGAAATTACCGTTGGAATCAACATCGGACAATGGACTATGACATTGGCACCATGGTTGTTCAGCATGATCACTGGACAAAGAATCTCAATCAATAGAGAACTACGCAGAGTTTTTTCTTCAAATCATCGTCCTCTATTTTTCTTTATGTTAAGGCCTTTAAATAAGCTTATTAGAGAGTTCTACTTCAAGAAGGAAATATAAAACCAATTTATTTATTTTTAAGTAGTTATTTCTTGAATAAAGGTTTCAAACCAATAACAGAGTTCAGTCTGTCTCAAACTCTCCCTTGAATAAAGGTTTATTAAACATTATCCATCGGATTAGCTTCCAATTCCACAAGTTTGTATTCCGTGGAAAAACTGCATAAAATACTGCAACAAAGACTCGTTGAATGCTCATGCCCAGACGGAAAGGATAGATCGAAGACCTTGAATGTGGTTGAAATTTCCTGTACATGAACATGAATTGTGCACTTTCTATCACCACAAGCGCGCAAGAAAGCGAACAAAAAAACACACTCGTTCTTAAGTTCTACAACGTTATAGACAGCAAGACTTGGCTCAGATTAAATAGACTTCTGTGCTAATTACCATGTACCAATAATCTAGAAGATTGTCCATGACTATGCACAATAAAAATTTAAAATCATGATGCTATCATAAATTTATAAATTCTTCTGCTTTGGAAAAAGAGGTGGGATACTTTGTTCATTCCTGAAGAAGTTTTCCCCATCCACTGCAACTTTCACCCATGCCAATCTTTTGAAGTTACTCTTAAAATACTTAGTGCCCCATATCCTAGCAGCAGAGTAGCTTGTCTTTTTCCCATTCTCATTCACTCCCAAAGAGAGGTCCTTATAGTTGATGTATGCACCCCTTGGAGACTTAGACACATATGGTTCCATGTATTTGTACAAGTCTTCAAGCCAATCTAAATGAATCTTAGCTTCCTCATTGTCTGTCCACGTCAACATGTATTGGATATTGTACAAATTTCCTTTCCTGTGTGGGAAGGGAGTTTCCGACATGGAAATCTTGTCCATCTTCCCACCCAAGGGATCCAATATCATGAATATTGCCTCTTCTTTCAAAAACCTCTCCCAGACACCCATCAGCCCACTTACAGAAATGGGCTTTGTCACAAAATCAGATTTTCCCTTGAATGGGGCCTTTCCATAAGGTGATACCCTACTCAAGAGAGCTTCTATGGTCGAACCCTTGGGAAATACTGCAAAATATAGTGCAGACTCAATCCAAGTCATTTCTTTGCAGTCCTCTGCTTTAAGACCCAATTGAGGAAAGTGATGCTCCATCAATGGGACAAGCTCCTTTGCTCTTCCAAGGAATAGAGAGTTGAAGGAAGCTTGAATTGTTTTGTTCATACCGTCCTTAACATTCTGCAAGAAGATTCTTATGAAGAGGTCCTCGTGCAGTTTGGGCCCAATGTGTTGCCACATGCTCACAAGTCTGGTTGCACCTTGTTCCAAGGTCCTATCAACTGTGAAAACAGTAACAACAGAAGGTACCCTAACCAACATGATTTTCCATGCAAGAACAATGCCAAAACTAGCACCTCCACCTCCTTTAATGGCCCAAAAGAGGTCTTCTCCCATTGATTTTCTGTCAAGGAGCCTGCCATGGGCATCCACTAAGTACGCATCAATGACATTATCAGCAGCCAGACCGTGCTTTCTCATCATGGTGCCCAGCCCGCCGCCGGAAAAATGGCCGCCTACGCCGACAGTTGGACACAGACCGGCCGGGAATCCTAGAGTCCCGCTCTTCTCTGCAATCCGGTAGTAGAGCTCCCCTAGGGTGGCCCCAGACTGGACCCAGGCCGTGGCCTCTTCCACATCCACGGCCACCGCCCGGAGGCCGGCAAGATGAACGATGACAAAGGGCTCATTGGAGAGGTAAGAGAGGCCCTCGTAGTCATGGCCCCCACTGAGCACTCTAATCTGGATGCCAGCCTTCTTGGTGCATGTCACGGATGCTTGGACTTGTGACGCAGTTGTTGGGGCCAATACGAGAAGAGGTGCAGGAGTTGAGAACCTGAGGTTCTGCATGGAAGAGTTCAAGAAGTTGACATAGGAAGAAGTGTTCGGGGTGTAAAGGAGTTGAGGAGGAAAATGGTGGGAGAGACAACCGAAGAGAGCTGATGATCCATGATGACGGGATGAAGCTGAAACTAGAGATGTAAACAAGAAGAGGATTAACAAGTAGAAACATCTGATCATCAGACTCAGTGAGGCGCTACACATGATCTCCATGGTTCGCTTCTATGTAGTATTCCTCTTTACTTATCGGCATTGAGTTCTATCTACTCATTCGAAGGTTTGAAATTGGCTGAGACCAGTCAAGTTAGGCTGCTGTAGAAAAGTAGTATTAGTAGGACACGGCAACTCCAATCCAATTCTTGGGAACTCACGAAGAGCTAGCATATGTCTTCCTATCCACGTTGGGCTGATTTTCCCGTGATAGCATCTTGACTCCTTTGATTTTTTTGGGGAGCAGATACCAGTTGTGTGGCTAGCCAGTTTTTCTTTCTTTGTTTAATTTTTTTCTTGCGATAATATAAGAAAGAATCTATGTCTAGCCCAGTTCAAAAGTGAATAGGCTGCTCTGACTTTTCGGATCATTTTCAGTTCCAATGCGTTTGTCAAGTGGAAGGCCTCACGTCTTGGGACCCTTATCATTTGTTTGGGCATTGGCCCTGCTGTTAACTCTTGAGTTTGTGAGTAACAACTCGTGAAGGGCAGCTGCACATATTCTATTTGCAACGACTGGTGAAGCCAAGTCTCTACCCAACTCATCTTGGTGAGTATGTTGATTTCTATCGTAATCATGACTATAATTGATCACTCGTAGTGCCTCACATAGTTGCCTGAGTCTAGCTTGCCATGATAACTTGAAGTAACTAGTTCGAGTTGGCAACCGAGAACCAGGCCCTTCATGGTATGGTTCACATTCCCATATGATTTAGGAATTTTTTTATGCAGTGATAGTTTATATGTTGATATACCTGAAAGCCTTTTTATCTGACGGAATAAATTACACAAAGATAATTTCATCGACTTCATTTAAAAATAGTATCCACCAATCTAAACATCATAAGGGTATGTAAGTACCAAAACATGACCTCTTACCTCATCATAATGATTGTTAAACTTTAATTAATGTTTGTGAGTGAGAATTTAAGCCTAATAAATCCTAATATCATACTGTACTACAAATTTACGTAGTTCAAATAATTTTAAAAATCACCTATATGCACTAAAAAGGAAATGATCTCCAGCAGACCTGAAGTTGATTTTTACTATAGTCCATGAGAAAACATAACAGATGGGAAAATGTTAAACATAGAGCACCATTCTCCAGGCAATTTCAACGAAGTAAAATCAAGAACATCTAAAGCTCAAGAACTTTTTTCCAAGATGGCCTGTTGCTAATGTCCTCCTACCATGCACTCACATGTTTCATTTCCTTAATCATGTAATCCAACCCGGTATCATTCACAAGATAGTGAATAAATGGGAGGTGCGTAAGATCAGCTAAGCTGTAGAAGTCCCCAGCCAAATACTTGCTCTTTGAAAGCCATTCCTCATAAGTGTCTAATACTTTGGCCAGCTTGTTTTTACACTCTTCGGCAGCCTTGTCATCGATGGGAAGACCCAACTTCAGCTGAACGTACAACCAGTGTGTAAACAGGTTGCTGGTAGTTTTGTGATTCCACTTCCATCCATTCACTACAACAGAACAAAGCATCACAAGTAACTACTATTGCATCGGTCATTAGTGACGCACAATAAAAGAACGTCACTATTATTGTAGTAAATAGTAATTGCGACACATGAAGCGAAAGTGTAGCAAAATGTCAAGGCTGGGTGCCAACGCTCAAACTATTGCGATACTAATAAAAAAGCGTGGCATCTAGCTTTCACAATTGCTATAGATACTATATGTATCTCAATAGCGCAAGGTAATATCAACATTTTATGTTGAACACTCTTTAATCACTCATCCATCATGTCCACTGTCAGATCATAATCCGTTGGCTCTTGGCACCTAGCACTCTACAAGTATCTTTTTTTGGGGTATTACTCTAATAGCAGTTGGTAGTGGCAATATGATGTTCGATATCAAATGCCAGCAGTCCCAAAATTAGAGTTGCTATTAGCCTCAATTTCAATAATCGTGTGCTATTTTTTTTCGACTTCGCGCTGAAGACTCCTAACGGTATCGAAAGTTCTTTTCCGGACTGAAAAAAAAGTCGGGGGCTTGGGCGAATCGACCTCCATCCCTGCCCTAGCCATTCCTCTAAAGGCGAATCGACTTCGTCGGGGCTTTGTCCGGCGACGATCGTTGGACTTCTCCTCCCTACAACTGTTCCTTCATTCTCTCGGCTCCCGCCTCTCCATCTTCCAGGTGAACCTCTCTCTCCACTCCTCTTTGATCTCTCCTCTTCGTGGGTTTCCGGATTTATAGCGTTTCATCCTCAGAGTCCATCTGGTTGTACTCATCGATGCGGTGAAAGCGGTGGGAGATGGTGGGGTAGCTTCAGCCAGGGAATTTGGGGTGGTGGGAGGAGACGGCGGTGGAGTAGGGGTTGTGCGGAAGGTGGTGACGGTGGTAGGGAGGGTAGCGGGTGTTTCTCCTGATAGGGACATCTGCAGAAGACCCAAATTTATGAAAATCTATTTGGATCACTTGGGGGAATTGTTGGTAGGGCGACTCTCGTGAGCTCATCTCTGTTCTTGGTTGATCCTGCCGCAGCTTTCAAGGTGACATTTATATCCCAGTAGTTAAAATTTTTTGCATCTAATCGCAGAGTTAGGGGAAATGATTGGGTCGGAATATCAGTTGTTGATTTAGTAATCTTTTGTATCGGATGAATGCCTATTTCTTGTAAGGCCGAAATTTATTCCTCAACAGTCCATGCCTTCTTTTTTCACTAGTGAGTACCGTTAACCGTCATATTGGATGCTCTATTGACACTGGATTTTCTACATGGCAATGCAAATGCGAAAGGGTGGAGACCGTACGGCTCTGAAGTTACCAGAGGACAGGACCTCACTGGCAAAGATTTCAGTGGGAAAAGTATGATAAAACAAGATTTCAAAATGGTGTGTCTTTGTTATTCTAGATTTACAGAATCTTTACTGACCACAACACTTGTGGTAATGCAATTTCAGGCATTTTCACCGAAAATGTACATCTGTGGTCAATTTTTTTATGTAGGGGAGAGTCTCCTCCTAGTGTAAGTACAGATTCTGTTTTTTGTAGAAAATAGTGAACTAGTTGTAGAATTCAGTTGGCTTCATATTGTTTTCTGAATCATGCGCTTTATGGGTTTTTTAGCACTTTTTATCTGAAAGTTCCAATAGTGTTTTTTTGTTGTGGGTTGTGTTGCAGTTTGTGTCTATTGTGCTTCCAGTAGATATGTAATTTCTGGGTCATTTACATGTTTTTAATAAACAAAGATTGTTTATCATGGTGTCTTCTTCTCTTTATAATTTGTATAATCTTAAATAGGGAAGCAACGTAATTTGTCACTTATTTATGTTGGTCAATGAATTTTGGAGATTTCATTTTTCTTGCAATTCATGTCAGGTTGGTGTCACTTTAAACCTCTTGAGTGCAATCTTTTTTGGTGATTAAAAAGAACTGAAGTTGGTATCTTGGTCATGGGCACAAATGTCGGACTGGTTGATGTCGTTTCCCTGGATTCCTGCTCTTTATACCGGAGTATTTTCAACTGGATTGTGCTTACGGATAGAGGTGGGCTTCCCCTCTAAAAAATTTAGAATCTCAAAAAAGAGTACATTATTTTTAATTTGATGATTATGTCTCCTATTCATTATGATGGTGAATTGATAATAATTTTGGCTCTTTCGAATACACCGATTGTTATACATCTTGAAACATGATGTATCTGTAGATGGTAGCTATGCGAGATGTATCAGCCATAGAAGCTACCATTATATATCTACCGTAAACTTTTTTAAAAAATTATGTGTCAAACCGGGTCAAACCGGTTGAATTGGTGGTTGAACCGGATTGGCTAGATTTTTAGGTCGAAGGCCGGCCTGGTTTTGAAAACCTTGGTTACGATCTATATGTTTCATTGCTTGTGTACTCTTGAATGTTAGTTGTACTTTTCTGTCTCCTGAATACTCTTGAGATTTCAGAAGAAAGTTTCCTGAATCCTCTTACTTTCACATTAGCATTAGGTTGTGAAAGCCCAATATCTGGTAAGCACACTCATGAGGGGTAGAGGATCAATCATTTCTGTCTGTTTCTACTTATTTGTTTTATAATTTCTAGATTTAACGGTATTTAGAGAGCACAAGGACCTAAGGAACTAAAGTTTACTGAGACAATCAGGCTTAATACCTAGTCTGGTTTTGGACTATTTGTCTCATGTTTTAATTGTTTGAGGCTTACACTAAGTAGCAAAACAGTATTTGGAGATGGTGTAGTATTAGTGTTAGATGCTTGATTATGCCATAGTTGAGTGCATAGTATTAGTATTAGATATTTAACCTTCAAAATTCAATCTAGCAAAGAGAGGTATTGAAACTGTGTGGAAAAATTGAAGAGACTGCTCTTCATTCAATATTTTCTTGTGAAAAAGTGGCTCCAGCTTGGGCAGAAGATATATGGTTTCACCAAGCTGATTTGCAGCATATTAATAGTCCTTGTGCAATAGCTGAATACATTCTTAATGAATTTGGCAAAGTTGATATGGAATTTATGTTTACTGTTGTGTGGGCTTTTTAGAATGATCAAAATACTTGCAGGACAAGGCATTTTGCCAGAGAGTATTTTAGGTGTACTAGGCAAGTGCTAGAATGAAATCTCATAATGGATAAATGGTGGAAAATAGAGCTATTAATAGTTTATGGAAACCACCGGAAGCTGGTTTTGTACATATCATCTTTGACCTATGTATTTTAAAAACAAATCAATGTCCGGTGTTGTCTGGTGTGTTCATGATGAAAATGGTTCTATTGTTAAATACCATAACAGAGCTTATATATATTCTTATAAGTTACTAGGTTAATATTATGCCACTAATGTACTTTACTATTTTTTTGTTATAATTTGATTATAATGTCTATATTGCTAATATCTTTAAACCATTATCTTTGTGCAGGATTGATCGAGGAAGAGATCAAGCGATAGAATGATAGTCAAAAGTTAGTGGTGGTGTTCATTTTTACTTTGGGTCATTGAATCAATGTTAGTTTATTTGCTTTTAGTTATGTAGACATGTTTTTTTACTATATTGATCAACTTTTGATTTGACACAATTACAAGATTTAGTGTGTACAAATTTGACTCAATTGTTTCTTAATGAAATATTAGGTAAACAATTAAGTTATATGTGTACTTTTCAATTAATTGATATTTTATGCTATTGGTTTGTCGTTGCATATCAACCTTTTTTAGTGTCCCAAATAAGCAAGATTGACACTCTCATGTGTCACGATTAAGAAATAGCGATGATAATGGAGAATTGTAGGCATGCTCATCGATAAAGACCATTAGTGCTTGCGACACTTTTTAATCTATTATTTTATGTTACTAATTAATATTTGTGACACTATTTGTCTGTCGCGACTACTTAATAACAATAGATTTTACATGTTCGGTTAAATTCTATGAATGCATTTTTAACGCTTAAATAGTGTAGCCAAAAGTAGAAAAGAGTTGCCGTATCACAATAGAGACGAACCCAAAAACTGACACTATTATCTAGTCTCGACATTTCAATAACCGTAGAAAATATATTTTTGCTACGGTATAATTGTTTCGTTGGAATTGAGCAGTGGCTACGCTTTAACTATTTCGTGGGAATTAAGAGCGGTAGCAACACATTTAGCGACGCACAAAAAGTGTTGTGAGATATTTATAGTGACGTTTAAGAGTACTTTTGGTGACGCTTTTGTGCGTTGCTATTGGGAATATTTCTTGTAGTGATTCCTCTGCAAAGGCCCTTTCCACCACTGTTTTGCCAAGAAGATTAGTCCCTTGATGTGCGTACTTCTCGGCCTAGTACCTTAAGATTGCTCGAGACTCTGCATTATTAACAATGGATCAAGATTATTATACACCATATGCATATAAAAAACAAGTGGATGAAAATGAAAATCTCTAATTCACATGTTAGCATATAAATCTCATATGATTTCGCCCACTATATGCAGATCAAAATCAATTCTCTACGTAATATGTACGCCCAAGTTAAACTTATAAAAGAATGTACGTCTAAGACAATCTTATGCTTACCATAGAGACACATGTCTCCATCCTGGACCACAGGGGCAACAAATTAGATTTAAAGTAAATTTGATCGTACCTTCACTTGTGGCCTTGATGGTGTCGATATGCTCAAACTGCATATGTCAACTATATCAATATATGTTAGTACTCCCTTACACATGCAGGCTAATTTGGCTTCACATGAAAACTAATTCAAAGAAGTGCATACTGAATAATTTTTTCCTTTTTCCTTCACGGGTATTCGAACCAAGGACCTCACTCTCTAATGCCATTTTAGCTAACCCATCTCTATCTGTTAGATCAAGATCTGACAGTGGGTGTCAAATCATTGGGTAAGTAAATATGAATAATTATGGTCATCCGATTAAAATCTGATGACTCAAGATTACTCGGGCTCATTGAAGCTATAAGAACAATCTCATTTAAGATTAATCGGGCTCATTGAAGCTATATGAGAACAATATCATTTAAGCTTTATTAATGATTAATAAATAATAAAAATATTAGAAATAAAAAATAACTAACTAAAAGCGTCACTGTAAGTTTTAGAATATATTTATTTTGTGATTATATCTTTATCTAACTCGTATTGCATCCACATCTAGGAAGTATGGATACGGATACGGTCACATGATACGGACACGAAGACACAACATTTTCCCAAAAAGTAGGAAACAACATAGATAATAAAAAATTATTTATATAACTTTTAAATATAATTTTTGGTATTGTAGCAACACATTTTTGCCTTCAAATCTTGTAAATGTTACAACTACAAACTTGTAATTAAAAAATAACTTTTTATTCATAATTTTTAATTAAGGAATAATCATAAGGGATGAGTGAATAAGACATTTAAGCGAAAATCAATTGTAAAAGTTAATAAAAAGCCAACAATCTTCAATAGCTCATGCAAAGATATTGAACTATTTCGTATATGAGGCAAAATGGTTATAAAGCTCTTTACGAAAAACTCAAATCCTTCAATAAAGTATTTAAAAAGTCATGAAATTAATATTTTAAATTGGAACATAATAAAAAAAATTAAAATCGATGATGAGAGGAGTATACCTTGGTTGAGTGTGGTTGGTAAAAACAACCCTTACAGTAGATGTGGTAGGAGTACACACATTTGCATATTCTGAATTAAAACAAATGGATTTGTGTCGATAACATATCCACCACATGTCCATTGTATCGAAAACGTGTCCTTTTTTTATACCCACACAAATACGCAGATAGTTGTGTCGCTATTGTATCTGTGTCCGATACATATGAAACTGTCGTATCCGTGGTTCATAGATCCACCTAGCACCTTAGACCTACCCCAAAGTTCCGCACATCGCTGAATTTTGGCTTATGAGAGCTATGTCTTGGTAGCAACCATATTATATTTTCTTTCTACTTTTGTTTGGTCTAACATGAACTAAAAGGTAAGGCCTAGTGAGTGTCTACTGTTGGTGGACTTCAATCCAGTTGTGCCTAATATAGACCTACTAACACACCATCACCATGGCCTACCTTGAACAAGAGCCAAGTCACTAGACACTACACTTAATTTATCGTCCCAACTTTTCTTTCCTTCTCGAGTCCACTGCCATTACCTATGTGGGTTATGGGCTTATGGCATGCAATGCCCCAATTTAAATACACAAAATGCATGTAAATCATAATAAAATTTTATCGGCAGAAAACTTAAAACACAATCCAACTACTATAATTGGATTAAATCAACAAATAAATAGGATCCTTGTGTCGATGCATGTCACAATCCAAAGTAACTAATAATTATTATAATAAAGAAATATTTTTACACACACACGTGCCAAAATCATCATTGAATTTAAAGAAATGAACTAAGGAAATTTGCATTCTACTCTTGATTCATTCTCCTAACCTCATGCTATTGCCCACTTTCTCCTTAACTGCTACTATTCTGAACTTGTAGAAGGAAACAAACTAAGTATGGGGGACTCAGTAGGAAAGACTTCTACCACTGGACTGATGCAAAACAATTTAACATGAGCATAGTTATTCTAGCAACATAACTCAATAATTCAATTTCATGTTTATGCTTACTTTTGTTACATTAGATCATACTAGTTGTTACCCTAGGTCTTAGTTCTCAGGTCATGAGTAATTCCTCCTAAGTCTTATCTCTTGTCGATTCAACCTATATTCCACTTATTTTCTTTCCGCTCCCCACCAGTCACGCCTAGCAGAAGATCACAAGGGGATCGGTCTAAGTTATAGGCACCATGAACTTCACTATAACTTTGCATGCATTCTGGGCCTCTTTTGGATCAAAGCCCTCAAGATGGCCATTTAATATAGGGCTTTATGCCTTCCAACTCTAATGATTGCTTTTGTAGTACGTGTATTTTTCTTTCTTCCTTCTACTAGTGTTGGTTTTCTTGTGGAACCTAAGAGTCTAGCTTTCATTTACCTAACCCCACTATTCACCCTTAGTGTGCATTATGTCATCACTATTAATGTCTAGTTCTTTACTCTATTGTCCCCATCCCATTGGTTCTCAGACAACTCATTAATACTACCTCTTTGGTTCCTCTCTGTTCAACCTAATGTTTCATTCCTTCTTGTCACACCCCAAAATTCTAGACCTTGATTAGAGCACAGAAGCAATCAATCACAAACGGTCAGGAGGTCAGAACTCGGGATGTTTCATTCCTTCTTGTCACACCCCAAAATTCTAGACCTTGATTAGAGCACAGAAGCAATCAATCACAAACGGTCAGGAGGTCAGAACTCGGGAAGTGACTGAATACTCGATCGATCTCAATCCATTTACCAAAATATTAATTCCAAATAAATCTAGACCTCCATCAAAGCATGCATTGATTTCTACATCCCACATAAGATAATCAGAGCATGTCTAGCAATCTAATTATCAATCATATCCCAGTGAATCATAAATCTTAATTCCAAGCACAAATATGATCCAATTTCTATACATACACATTTCATGCGATCATCCATGTTCAAAATCATATCTTTGAGTAAAAAAAGCTTACCTTGCTCTTTCTAGATTGTGGTGCATAACAATAGATAATTCATAAGACATATAACTTTATTCTTAAGAAAGATAATCAATCCATCATATTAAGCATACAATCAACTTCACTGCATATCATTCAAACATAAGCATGCAATACTTCTAGCATGCAACAATTTATAGATTATATAATTGATACCCAGGCTAATCACAAGGGGATATCACTCTACTATGGTGTTGTCTTTGCATAGGTGCAGGTGTGGGCTTGCTTGACCATTGGGTGGGCTAGTTTGACGATTATATTGAAACATTCCCAAGAGTGATAAATATATTTATTTAAATATAATTTATAATACAATCATCTTTTACATTCAGACCGAGTCTTCTTCATTCCTCCTAATTTAGTACCCCATGTGCCCCCACACTTAATATTGCGTGGACTTGGAAAAATACGGTATTTTATATCAGTTGTGCTATTAAATTTTTTCTTGTTATAGTATTTATAGTGAGAAAGTCGGCCTCGGTTAATGGGTGAAGGTAACTAGAAACTTCGGTGCGAGTACATTGTCCATGTGCTTGCTACAGTGACTTCAATAGTAAGCTAGAAACTTCGGTGCAGTTTCTTCACACCTATTATTCTTTGAGACCAATGTATAGTCTTCTTAAGCCAATAATGTAAGCCTGGTCCATAAAAAATATCCCAGCATCATCAACATCTCCAAACCACCATCGCTTATTTCTTCGCTGCCTTCTTCAGTCACTGTTCAAGTTACAAATCCTTAGCCCTTTAAGTTCTCAGTCCTTGATTTCCTTTCAGATTGAAGAATAATCTACACAGATATATTGTGTTTGTTTATCTTCAATAAAATGGAATTCTATTTCTGATATGCGTAGTAGTGTTACACAATATTACACGATATTCCTTGCTTGAAGAATTTGGTTCTGTTTCTATATTACATGATATTCTGCTCCTAGCTCCTAATTCACCTTTTCTTGATATCATTTTTTCTTCCTGTGTTCCTGCAGACCATCTTTAAATTTAAAGCATATTATAATCATCTTCATCGGAGATCTTGTGTCTGTCCTCCTTCTATAGTTCTCTTATTTTTCCTTCCAAAGTCGTCATGTTGGGAAAGTAAAAGGTTAGTACTATCTATGTCCCAATTTAAGTATTCTACTTGTTTTTCTTTCAAATGAACTTGAGCTCGGGGGGGCTGTAGTGGCCCGTAGCCAACATGACTGAAAAGAGTTAGTGGATGGCATACAAGGTTAATAAATTGGCTTTCTTTAGATATTCAATTTTGTTAAATGTGACAATCAATATGGGACGAAGGAGAGAATAATCAGCCTTGTCCATCACATATCCCTACCATCATCCTACCCAACTCTGATTTAGTGACTTGTTCCTTTTTCTTTCCACATTTACTCCTCTCCTAAACTCGTTATGGATTGTCTTATTCATCTTTCTCAAGTAATGTGACATTTCCAATAGAATGTTTACATATGCAAATTTGGATTGGCTTGCTGATCTTTTATATTTTGTCTCTCTTTCTGAGTAACATAATAAATGGTTCAGTCATCCATCAGTATACAAACCCATAGTAAACAAGAAATTTCGCAAATTGACTTGAATAGTACACAAGTAATTTCGCTGCAGTTTCTTGGTCCATCAAAAATATCCCACAACCATCATTTCTTATTTGTTCTCTGCTTCTTCACTGATTGTTTAAGTTACAAATCTTAGCCAAGTTCCCAGCCCTTGATTTCCTTCCAAGTTGAAGAATAATCTCTTCAACTAGTAAACCTTTAACTTCTTCTATAAAAGGTATGTTTCTGTGGCTATATTACACGTTTTATTGTATCTTTCGTTCTAGCAGGAAAATCTTTTGTTTTACACAGTATTGCACCATATTCTTTATCATTTTATCTTTTGTTTTAGCAGGAAAATGGAGGTCTAGTGTTACAAAATATTACACGATATTCCTTGCGTGAAGGATTTGGTTCTGTTTTATATTACACGATATTCTCTAATGTGAGTTTGCACTCTGTTTGTCTTTCTTTGTGCGGGAAAGCTGGAGATCTACTTCTGCTCCTAGCTCCTAAAAGTCACCTTCTCCTGATATCATTTTTTTTGCTTGTCTTCCTGCAGACCATCTTTAGCAATTTGAAGCATATTATAATCATCTTCATAGGAGATCTTGTGTCTGTCCTCCTTCCTGGTATTATCTCTCTTATTTTTCCTTCCAAGTCATCATGTTGGGAAACATTCTCAATAATGCATATGCTTCAAATTGCTAAAGATGGTCTGCAGGAAAACAAGCAAAAAAATGAGAATGTTTTTTTAATTATCGTCATAGGAGATCTTGTGTCTGTCCTCCTTCCTGGTATTATCTCTCTTATTTTTCCTTCCAAGTCATCATGTTGGGAAACATTCTCAATAATGCACAAAAGGCCAGCTCAAGTACGTCTGCAGCTTCTCATCACGTACAGCAACCAGCTCCAGTAGTTCTACCCAATGTTGCAGCTGGGCCATCATCCTTTGTTTCCAGTGCACAACTTCAGAGTCACAATCTGCCATTGCATCAGGTCGATTTAATGCCCGCTTCCTTATCTGTTGGACAAGATGAAACCTTTGAAAAGGTACGCATCTTTCTCAATGATGACAACAATGGAATTATTGGAATATATGGTATGGGAGGGGTTGGGAAAACCGCCCTGATGACAAGAGTCCACAATGATTTATTGGTAAACTGTAATTTCGATGTAATCATTTGGATCATAGTGTCTAAGGAAGTAGATGAAATGAGGATTCAAAGAGATATTGTGGCCAAATTAGACTTGCCTCCTTCTCAAGATGAAACACAGGATGGACAAGCCAAGAAAATATATAAGAAACTTGGCATGATGAAATTTGTGCTATTAATTGATGATATTTGGGAATACTTGGATATGAAGAAAAATCTTGGAATTCCAACTCCAACTCAAGTGAACAAGTCAAAGATAATCTTCACAACTCGATCGAAAAAGGTTTCTGCCCAAATGGACCCTCATAAAGAGGTGGAAGTGGTTGGCTTAGTGTGGGAAAATGCATGGATCTTATTTAAGCAAAATGTAGGTGACAAGGTCCTAAAGGTCCTTGACTCAAATACTATGATACGTAGCCTTGCTGAAGAAGTAGCTAAAGAATGTTGGGGATTGCCACTTGCTCTCAAAGTCATAGGTCGGACCATGGCAGGTAAATGTACTCCTCAACAATGGAACTATGCACTTACCAATCTGCGTAACTCACCCTCAAAGATTTCAGGTATAGACAAATTGTTCTCCAGACTGGAATTTAGCTACAAAGAACTACCAAATCCAACGATAAAAGAGTGTTTTTTATATTGCTGCTTGTTTCCGGAAGACTTCTCGATAGATAAAGAACAACTTGTTGAGTACTGGGTGGGTGAAGGGTTTTTGGGAAGTGATGAGAACCTAATTGATGCACGAAAGAGTGGGCTTGAGTACATCAACGAACTTATGGCATTGTTTCTGTTAGAGGAGGACCAATATAAAAGGGTGAAGATGCATGATGTCATCCGTGACATGGCCATATGGATTTCAACAGAGCATGGAAAGAAGAAGCCCAATTTCTTTGTGCATCCTAGTGTTCGGTTGACAAAGTCACAAACTGCTGATAGATGGAAGGAGGCCCACAGGGTATGTGTGTGGGACTCGAAAGAGCTACCTCAAATGACTAGTCAGTGCCACATCAATGGAATGCTCAACGATATTGTTTGGGGATTCACCTCAATGTATTGAAAGCTTAGATGGTCTGTTCAATTCCACACCACTTCTTAGAGTCCTGGACCTACCTTACTACCATGAAGCTCTACTTGCAGCAATGAAAAATTTGGTTGACTTGAGTTATCTTCGCACAACAAGTGAAACATTGACATCATTACCATCATGGTTGGGAAACTTGACAAAGTTAGAAACTTTAATTCTTTTGGGCACCGAAATTAGAGAGCTCCCAGACACGATTGGGAAACTCGTTGAGTTGAGACATCTCAATCTAGCAAGTTGTCAAAACCTCGAAGCATTACCTATAGAACTGGGGGATTGCTGTAAGTTAGAGATGCTAAATCTACTTGGCACCAACCTTGAGATACTTCCAACCACAGTAGGGAAACTTTCTTATTTGAGATACCTCAATCTAAGTGAGACACGTATTAAGACATTGCCAGAAGAATTTTGGGAATTGAATAACTTGGAAGATCTGTATTTTTCTGGCTATGGAAGTATGAAATTCACTGCAATTGAGCTCTCCAAATTGGAAGACATGCAGTATTTAAGGAATGTTGAAATCTGTGTGAAGGGTTTACCGAACCTCGGCAGATTATCTAATTGCCTAACAGGGCTATGGGTGGGTTATTGCCCTAGTACAGTGGAGATTTGTGAAGATGAATTATCAATGGATTTCCTGCAAGTTTTCGGGAATGCGGATAGACTGTCAGAGCTGCGTATTGAGAACTTGCCAGTAGAAAAAATAAAAGCGTCCAACATCAACACAAAGTGCACTACCTTTTCTAGCCTTGAGCATCTCGAAGTTTGGGGGTGCGCTAACTTAACTGAAATTGTAGTAGATAAATTATCTCTTGGTAACATTCGAGAGTTGTTTATCTGGAGATGCGACAGGCTCAAACATATTTTTGGGTTCCACCATCTTCCACGGCTTCAGAGGCTTCGCATTGAGTCCTGCAAGAAGCTAGAACAAGTAAATATCTGTTTCCCCACGCTGACACATCTGTCGATTGAAGGACTCCATGGGCTGAAGAGCATTTGTAGTGACAGTGTCTCATTTCCCTCTCTCGAGATATTTCAATTGAGAGACTGTCCAAGGCTGGAGAAGCTGCCACTGGGCCTCATGAATGGAATGCTCAAGCGAGGAATCAGGCTTGTTGGAAGAAGACCTGTTGGAAGAAGACCTATTGGAGGTTCTGAAATTTGGGGTTCGAAAGAGTGGTGGAATGGACTCAAGTGGCAAGATGACAACTTCAAGTCCTTCCTCCAACCCTTTTTTTTCAAGGAGTGGCGGACTCATCTGAGGCGATGAGGCACCCAAGCCTTGCAGCTGCCCTTTCCGTCAAAGTGCGATATTTTGATCTTCCTCGAGGAGTGAGCTATGTCATCTTTTCCTCACGAGAGGTTCTGGGACTGTAACGCCGTGTCGCTGCTCTGCGAGGCAAGAATTCACCCAAAGATGCAATCTTCAATCAAACTGCCCGAGTTTGCCTGCCATCACCTCAATCAAACTACTGGTTTTGTCTGAGTTTCAGCTCTTCAATTAATATGTTCTAGATTTTCAAGTTCCCAAATTCCTGTTATTAAGGCTGCTTCAGTTCCAGTGTTTTTAAATTTTTGTGTTAAAAGTTTGTTTCATTTGCTTTTGCAAAGTTATGAGCTTCTGTTGACTGCAAGAAATACAATCTTTAAACTGAAATGTTCATATCGATTTAAAATCCTTCATTATGTAAATTAGGAACAATATATTAGTCTGTTTGTTCATGCATGAAACTAGGAATAGTCTCTGTTTTTCTTTGTTCAGTTTGATTTTTCAATTCTCATGTCTTTTTTATGCTGGTCATTCGAACTTTGATGTATTAGTAAAACTGTAGAAGCATTTATAATGTTTTTCTTCTTTTGCTTGAAGGAAAGTTCATATTGGTTTATAATTCTACATGTTCTAATAGTATGAATTTGCATTTGCTTGATCATACTCATACATGTTTGAAAAAATATATGTTCCATTATATTTTGATCTCTTCTTTTAAAAAACTCTGCCCTTGCATACATGCCATAGATAATTTTCTGGTGCATCATGCGTATTTTGTTCAAACACAGGACCTGTCGTTTCTGTGCAGTCCGCGGATGGAAAATTCCATTAATTACATGTTTTATGCTACAGACCTTTTGAGATTTTGCATACATTCCTTACACACACTATGGGTACTCTTAAAAAAAATTCCACTCCTAATTGTGTTTGAAAGTACCTCGGAGAGCATGCCCTAACTCACATCAGTGGGGCATGACTGAAACTAGATATCCTTTGAGTAATTGTCCTACATATCATGTTTTTTTTAAGTAATTGGTGCCTCACACCATTGTGGCTGTGAGGGCCTCACAGAGGATTTGAAACACATGCATTGGATTGCACCCACACAGAAGAAATAATTATCTATGCAAATGTAAACTATAATGTGCATGTTTTGTCACAGTCCGGGTTTTAAAAACCATTTTTAAATCAGAGTGGTAGCGGGAAAACTCGAGGATTGTTCCTCTAAGCGATAAATCTTTGGTTGAAAAATTTTCGACTAAGCATCTAGGCCGTGATAACTGGGGTTCACAAATATTGATACAAAACCATATATACATATAGTAATACAAGATACAAAGTCGATTAAACTAAAGCAAGTCCTCTAAGTGCAAGTCTGTCATCCATCTCAAAATAAACTAGAAATAGTCGGCGCTCGCGCCTTAATACAAGAGCTAGAACAAACCCGAATAGGAGATATGCTCAGCAATCGGATCGTCCTCACCACCTATCTCCCCAAGTGCACGTAAAGTCAATCTTCCACAGCAGCTCCTATACCACATAAGGATGCTAAGTATAAAAATACTCAGTGGGATACCATAACATAGTCATCATCACATCAAATTAGGATTTGCATTAACATATTATGCAACCTATTACAGGATTCCACTTGAATCTTTTATTAATCTTTCAAGCAAGTCTTTTATTGCTTCCCAAGTTCAAGTTCAATAATTAAGTCTTTGTCCCATAAAGACAGACTCATGAATGTCATACCTACATGACAGACAGCACGAAAACACCGTGACTATCACTCCGGTTAATACCGGTAATCATGGCACGCCCTGAATCTCTCAAGGGTGACTGCCTCGCCCATTCCATACCTTAAAAGGTATGACCGTCGGAAGGGTCTGGCTCCACATCAGCTCCTAGACTCGATGTGGGTCGGGAAACGCAGCCTTCTAGGATGCTAACGTCTCCAATGTTGTGCACAGTAAACCACCTGGCAACCAAGGCTCAGGATGTGTGTAGAGCTTCCACTTGGGAAGATGCAAAGGCTCTCTCTAAAATCCATAGAGAATAAGCACGCTCTCTCTAAAATCCATAGAGAAGAGGTAACAACTTAAGCCTGACCAATAGAATATGTAATGCTCTCTCTAAAATCCATAGAAAGATGCAAACATGGGCCAAAATAACATTTAATTGTTCTCTCTAAAATCCATAGAGAGATATAACAGCTTAAGCCTAGCCAATAGAAGTTGGTCCTTACTAGGTACCATGACACAGAGCTTCCACTAGTCAAAAGATGTGAATGCTCTCTAAAATCCATAGAGAGATATAGACGGCAGAGCTTCCACCAGTCGGAAGATGCAACACCACCCCAATATATTCTTTGTGATCCTTAATAGGTATCACAGTATTACTAGTATGAAACCATCATTTACCATTCACAACTGTTGGCTTATTAGCTCAACAGATAGCCTGACCTTTGACTTAATAGTCATTCGGTCGCTTGATCGGAAGTCACTCACACTCATACACTGACTCCCAATTCCAAGGGTATTTTAGTCTTTATCTTGATTAGGTTCTTCCCAATCCTCAAGCTCAGCCCTCAAGTCATTATTTTATTATCTTTCATAAAATGATTATATCTCTAAACCATCTAGGTTTATTAGTCAGGTTTTTCTTTACCATTTAAGTCCTTAGCTATCAATCAGCATAACATAAGGGGCTAATACCCTTAGATATAAAAACACAAACACGTACCATTAAGACGCCAATTAGGGCTTGAAATTATTTAATAAACAGCCCAAAATCAGTGACAGGAGCCTATGTACCAAACTGGCTCTCTATGTACCACACTGCACAGAAATACACAGACGGTCAAGCTTGACCGTCAGTTGAGGGCATTTTTAACTGTCGGTGCGTGTCCACTGACTATGCAAAACTGAACCGGGTTCAATTTATATCCGGACCGAACTGGGTTCGGTCTGCCTGAACCAGTCTATTTATTGGACCGGGTTCGGTCTAATTATGGACTGAACCGGGTTCGGTTTAACTTCTCCTCTCCTCCACCGAACGTCAGGCTACGATCTGACCGGATTTGGGGAGGGGAAGGGAAAATGGCAGCTGCAAAAAGCTGCCGCCTTTGCTTCTTCCACCATGGCCGGTGGCCTGGCGGAGGTCGATTCGACCCCCGTCGACTCGCCGTCGGCCCCTTACCTCCTATGTCGCCATTCCCACCACCTCCATTGACAAAGAACTCAAAAAAATCAAAGCTTTATGAAAGAGGTATGGGATCCTACCTCGCGTCGCCGGAGCCGCCAAAGTTGCCGGAGTTTGCTGGGGTTGCCGGAAATCGTCGAGCTTGCCGGGAATCGCAGTCATCGCCGGTAGAGGATGCCCTCCTCTGCTGCTCCTTTCCTCTCCCCCAGGTTCCCTTTTGCTTTACTCTCGGCTTAGCCGCCGGACTCGCCGTCGAGGTCACCGGAGATCGCCGTCGTGGTCGCCAGTGTCGCACGAGATAGCCGGAAGTCGCCTCAGATTCAACTTCGAGAGGAGCACCGCCTTACTGTAAGTTCCCTTCGTCGAATCGAAAAAATCTAGTTGAAATACCTCCTCTGCCAGTTACTGCTACGGGTTTACACCTGGCCCAGATCAGGCTACCATCTGTTGTCCTCTACCAGTACCTGGCATACTCAGGCGACCAGATGTTACATTCTTCCCTCCTTAAAAAAATTTTGTCCTCAAAATTCAGGTAGTTTCTTCCCCAAACAACTCTGGATAAGCGCACTGCATTTCTTCTTCTGTCTCCCAAGTATTTTCCTCAAACTCTTCATTGCACCACTGAACCAATACTAATGGAATCACTCTATTCCTTAGTACCTGATTTCTTCGATCCTTAATCTTGATCGGTTTTACTTCATAGGTCAAGTCAGGTTTTAGTTCGAGCATGGAATAGTCAACCACATGTGCATCATCCCGACAGTACTTTCTCAACTGCGAGACATGAAACACATTATGTACCTAATCCAGATTAGGAGGCAAAGCAAGTCGATAAGCTGAGTTACCAATCCGTTCAAGGATTTCAAAAGGACCTACAAACCGAGGACTCAATTTTCCTTTCTTTCTAAAACGCAAAACTCCACGTGTGGGTGAGACCTTTAAGAACACATGGTCACCATTCTCAAACTCAAGATCTCTACGCCTTCTGTTTGCATAGTGTTTCTGTCGCTCCTGAGCCAACCGAAGCTTTTCCCGAATGAATTTCACCTTGTCAGCGCACAGCTGAAGCATCTCTGACTTGATCATAACTTTCTCACCAACTTCATTCCAACAAGTTGGAGATCTACAGGGACGTTCATAGAGAGCTTCATATGGAGCCATCTCAATACTAGATTGGTAGCTGTTGTTGTGGGCAAATTCAATTAAGGGTAAATGGTCATCCCAATTACCTTTCCAATCCAACATGCATGCTCTAAGCATGTCCTCCAAAGTCTGAATCGTCCTTTTTGATTGTCCATCAGACTGAGGGTGATACGCTGTACTGAAATTGAGTGCAGTGCCCAAAGCATCTTGTATACTCCTCCAATAGCGTGACGTGAATCTAGGATCCCTATCAGACACTATGGAGAGAGGGGCACCATGCAATCTTACAATTTCTCGGATATAGAGTTGAGTCAAACTTTCCGGAGTCTGCTTCCATCGAATTGGTAAGAAGTGTGCAGACTTGGTCAGCCGATCTACTATCACACAAATAGCATTATGCTTCTTCTGGGTAGGAGGTAAGCCTACTACAAAATCTATGGTGATGTGCTTCCACTTCCATTGAGGAATCTCTAATGGCTGCAAAAGTCCTCCGGGTCTTTGGTGCTCTACTTTAACTTGTTGACAAGTAAGACATTTTGCTACAAACTGGCCAATATCCTTCTTCATTCCACCCCACCAGAAGTTACGCTTCAAATCTTTGAACATCTTTGTTCCACCTGGATGGATGGTGTACTTGGAATGATGAGCCTCATTTAATAATTCTCTGCGCAGTTCTGAGACAGCTGGGACTACTAATCGACCGTTGAATCGAATACCCCCATCAGCTCCTCTAACAGAACCTGTCCTTTTGAGTAAATTCTGGACTTCTGGATCTGTTGCTTGCGCTACAATAATCTTCTCAACAATTCCAGATTGTACTACAAAGTTGGCCACAAAAGACTTCCCTCCTTTGGATGAAGGTTCTAGGTGTAGGCATGCCATAGATTCTAGCAATTCCCATTCTTTGATCATCATAAAGGCAGCAAGGGTTTCTGACTTTCTACTAAGTGCATCTGCTACCACATTAGCTTTGCCAGGGTGGTAAGCTATAGAGAAGTCATAATCCTTGATATACTCGAGCCAACGCCTTTGCCTTAAATTCAGATCTCTCTGAGAGAAAATATACTTCAAGCTTTGATGATCTGTAAAGACTTCGAACTGCACACTATAGAGATAGTGCCTCCATAACTTCAATGCAAACACCACTGTAGCTAGCTCTAGGTCATGTGTTGGATAGTTCCTCTCATGTGGCTTTAGTTGTCTTGAGCCATAAGCCACAACTTTGCCATGCTGCATGAGTACACAACCTAAGCCTTTTCCAGAAGCATCACTGTACACCACTAAGCCCCCTTCTCCTGAAGGAAGAGTAAGAATTGGTGCACTAGTTAATCTATTCTTCAATTCCAAGAAACTGTTTTCACATTTTTCATCCCAAATAAACTTCACATCCTTCCTTGTCAATTTGGTCAAAGGTAGGGCAATAGTAGAGAAACCTTCGATGAATCGTCTATAATACCCTGCCAAACCCAGAAAACTTCTAATCTCGGTGACTGTTTTTGGTCTTTCCCAATTGACTATAGCCTCAACCTTAGATGGATTAATAGATATGCCATCCTTTGAAATAATATGCCCTAGGAAGTTAACGCTTTCTAGCCAAAAGTTACACTTGCTAAACTTGGCATACAACTGATGCCCTCTCAACACATCTAATACTCGCTCCAAATATTTCACATGGTCCTCGAAGGATGACGAGTAGATAAGGATGTTATCTACGAAGACAATGACAAACTGGTCTAACCAAGGATGATAAATCCTGTTCATCAAATCCATAAAGGTCGCAGGTGCATTGGTTACTCCAAAGGGCATTACTAGGAATTCATAATGACCATACCTGGTCCTAAAGGCAGTCTTAGGAATGTCTTCATCTCGAATCCTCAACTGATGATAACCTGAGCGAAGGTCAATTCGAGAGAAAACTTTGGCTGAATGCAACTGGTCGAATAGGTCATCTATATGAGGCAAGGGGTATTTATTTTTAACAGTCACCTTGTTCAACATCCTATAATCGATGCACAATCGGAGTGAACCATCCTTCTTTTTTACAAACAAAACTGGTGCTCCCCAAGGCGAGACACTTGGACGAATAAATCCTTTGTCGAGCAACTCCTGCAATTGCTTTTTCAATTCATTCAACTCCACTGGAGCCATCCTGTACGGTGCCTTGGACATTGGTGTTGCTCCAGGGCATAGCTCTATTGTGAAGTCAACTTCTCTTCTAGGGGGTAGACCAGGTAGTTCTTCAGGGAACACATCAGAAAACTGAGACACTACCGGTATATCTTCCAACTTTGGTTGCGCTGATTCCAAGGTGACCACACTTGCTAGATAGGCAGCACATCCCTTCATAAGAAGCTTATGCGTCTTCAAGGCTGAGATTATACATGCATTATCTTCTGACTTCACTCCTTAAAAAATAAAAGATTCCTTCCCAAGGATGGTAAGGGTTACTCTTTTTTTCCTGCAATCCACTAATGCACTATATATAGAAAGTCAATCCATCCCTAGGATTACATCAAAGTCAATCTTGTCTAACAAGACAAGAACAGCTAGAAGATACTTATCTCCAAAACAAATAAGTACTCCTAGAAGACACTCACCTACTCTAATAATGTCACCAACAGGGGTCATTACAAGTAAAGGTGAATCTAGCATGCTACAAGGGTGGTTTAAACTTAAAGCACACACACCCGATACAAAAGAATGAGTCGCACCGGGGTCAATTAAAACTTTTACACCTAAGTCATAAATAGAAACCGTACCTCCCACAACTGCATTCTTTTAAGCATCCTCAGAAGTAATTGAGTAAACACGAGCCTGTGTATGCCTACTGCTTTCACCTTATTGTGCATTCCTTTGCTTTTTAGGGCAAAACCTGGCAATGTGCCCCTTTTTATGGCAGAAAAAGCAGATGCGATCCTTTGCCTCACAAATCTGCCCTGGGTGAATCTTCCTACAAGAGTAGCACTCTGACTAACCACTTGCCCCCTGAGGTTGAGGTTGTGGTCTCTGGAAAAATGGCCTCTGCTGATCAGCATTAAACTGTCCTGAGCTTTTTCACCTCGGCTCAAAACCCCTCTTCTATCTACCCTGGAAGTTATGTCCCTGACCAAATTTGCTACTCCCAGCATCAATTCTAAATCTTTTAGCCTTTGGTCCAAAATCATTCTTTGCTATACCAGCATTAGCCTTCTGCTCCTCTCTATTTCTGTCCTGGTTCTTCTCAAAAATATATGCCTGCTCCACAGCATCAGTAAAAGATGTAGTTCGGGCTTCCATAACTTTCTCTCGCAGTCCAGCTCTAAGTCCATAAATGAACTTCTCCATTCTTTCACCATCATCCTCCATCTTGGTGGTGAAACACTCCAACTCTACAAACTTATTGTCATAGTCCTGCACGGTCATGTTTCCTTGCCTAAGACCCAAGAATTCATGCATCTTCTCTTTCCGAATGTAGATCGAAAAATATTTCCCATTAAAAACTTTTAAGAATTCCTCCCAGGAAATCTCTTCAACTTTCCGATCTTGAAAGAAGGTGCGCTTGGCAGAACTCCACCAATGATCAGCATTTCTGTCAAAACAAAAGTCGCCATTCGAACTTTACTATCATCCTCCGCCGAGATAGATTCAAAAATCTTCTCAATAGCTTTTACCCAACTCCCAGCCTTTTCCGGAGTTTCTTTCCCCATGAAAGCTGGAGCCATTGCCTGGAACAATTTGAGATGAGCTATCTTTTCTTTCTCTACTTTCTTCCTTGCATCAGGATGATGTTTCACTTGAGCTTGCACTGTTTGTGCTAAACCCCTAATCATTTCCATTACATCTCCATCACTATCACCTCCCAAGTTAGATGACGACGCGCCATGGAAGGTTTTCCGTTGTCCCCCACTGCTTCCCGTAGACTCCTCATGGAAGGTCTGATGAGGCGGTAGAGATTCTTCTGCTTGGCATTCTTTATCTTTACTTTTGCCAATATCCAAAATTTTCAGCGTCCGGATGTTTCTCTTATGAGGTACCATCTCAACCTACAGGATGAGAACACTTATCACTACTTTTACTCACAACCACAACTATAACTAGATATATCCTAAGAGGACTTCCAGACATGCAAATAAAGGTTATGTTCTGATACCAACTGTCACAGCCCGGGTTTTAAAAACCATTTTTAAATCAGAGTGGTAGCGGGAAAACTCGAGGATTGTTCCTCTAAGCGATAAATATTTGGTTGAAAAATTTTCGACTAAGCATCTAGGCCGTGATAACTGGGGTTCACAAATATGGATACAAAACCATATATACATATAGTAATACAAGATGCAAAGTCGATTAAACTAAAGCAAGTCCTCTAAGTGCAAGTCTGTCATCCATCTCAAAATAAACTAGAAATAGTCGGCGCTCGCGCCTTAATACAAGAGCTAGAACAAACCCGAATAGGAGATCTGCTCAGCAATCTGATCGTCCTCACCACCTAGCTCCCCAAGTGCACGTGAAGTCAATCCTCCATAGCAGCTCCTACACCACATAAGGATGCTGAGTATAAAAACACTCAGTGGGATACCATAACACAGTTATCATCACATCAAATTAGGATTTGCATTAACATATTATGCAACCTATTACAGGATTCCACTTGAATCTTTTATTAATCTTTCAAGCAAGTCTTTTATTGCTTCCCAAGTTCAAGTTCAATAATTAAGTCTTTGTCCCATAAAGACAGACTCACTGAATGTCATACCTACATGACAGACAGCACGAAAACACCGTGACTATCACTCGGTTAATACCGGTAATCACGGCATGCCTTGAATCTCTCAAGGGTGACGGCCTCGCCCATTCCTTACCTTAAAAGGTATGACCGTCAGAAGGGTCTGGCTCCACATCAGCTCTTAGACTCGATGTGGGTTGGGAAACGCAGCCTTCTAGGATGCTAACGTCTCCAATGTTGTGCACAGTAAACCACCTGGCAACCAAGGCTCAGGATGTGTGCAGAGCTTCCACTTGGGAAGATGCAAAGGCTCTCTCTAAAATCCATAGAGAATAAGCACGCTCTCTCTAAAATCCATAGAGAAGAGCTAACAACTTAAGTCTGGCCAATAGAATATGTAATGCTCTCTCTAAAATCCATAGAAAGATGCAAACATGGGCCAAAATAACATGTAATTGTTCTCTCTAAAATCCATAGAGAGATATAACAGCTTAAGCCTGGCCAATAGAAGTTGATCCTTATTAAGTACCATGACACATAGCTTCCACCAGTCGGAAGATGTGAATGCTCTCTAAAATCCATAGAGAGATACAGACGGCAGAGCTTCCACCAGTCGGAAGATGCAACACCACCCCAATATATTCCTTGTGATCCTTAATAAGTATCACAGTATTACTAGTATGAAACCATCACTTACCATTCACAATTGTTGGCTTATTAGCTCAACAGATAGCCTGACCTTTGACTTAATAGTCATTCGGTCGCTTGATCGGAAGTCACTCACACTCATACACTGACTCCCAATCCCAAGGGCATTTTAGTCTTTATTTTGATTAGGTTCTTCCCAACCCTCAAGCTCAGCCCTCAAGTCATCATTTTATTATCTTTCATAGAATGATTATGTCTCCAAACCATCTAGGTTTATTAGTCAGGTTTTTCTTTATCATTTAAGTCCTTAGCTATCAATCAGGATAACATAAGGGACTAATACCCTTAGATATAAAAACACAAACACGTACCATGAACACGCCAATTAGGGCTTGAAATTATTTAATAAACAGCCCAAAATCAGTAACAGGAGCCTATGTACCACACTGCACAGAAATACACAGATGGTCAAGCTTGACCGTCAGTTGAGGGCATTTTTAACTGTCGGTGCGTGTCCACCGACTGTACAAAACCAGGTTCGGTTTATATCCGGACCGAACCAGGTCTATTTATTGGACTGGGTTCGGTCTAATTATGAACTGAACCGGGTTCGGTTTAACTATTACCGAACCGGGTTCGGTTTGGTTTATCGATCCGGTCCGGCTGATCCTAGACCGAACCGGTCGTCTTCCTGACGACTAGTTCGGTCGTCTTTTACTCGTGCGAAAGTGGCGGCCGACCCAGCCGCCATTGTCGGGCTGCCACCACTCAGCTGACGCCACCCATCTTCTTCTCCTCTCCTCCACCGAACGTCAGGCCGCGATCCTGCCGGATTTGGGGAGGGGAAGGGAAAATGGCAGCAGCAAAAAGTTGCTGCCTTTGCTTCTTCCATTCTGGCCGGCGGCCTGGCGGAGGTCGATTCGACCCCCGTCGACTCGCCGTCGGCCCCTTACCTCCTATGTCGCCATTCCCGCCACCTCCATTGACAAAGAACTCAAAAAAATCAAAGCTTTATGAAAGAGGTATGGGATCCTACCTCGCGTCGCAGGAGCTGCCAAAGTTGCCGGAGTTTGCTGGGGTCGCCGGAAATCGTCGAGCTCGCCGGGAATCGCAGTCGTCGCCAGTCGAGGATGCCCTCCTCTGCTGCTCCTTTCCTCTCCCCCAGGTTCCCTTTTGCTTTCCTCTCAGCTTAGCCGCCGGACTCGCCGTCGAGGTCACCGGAGATCGCCGGTGTCGCACGAGATAGCCGGAAGTCGCCTCAGATTCAACTTCGAGAGGAGCACCGCCTTACTGTAAGTTCCCTTCGTCGAATCGAAAAAATCTGGTTGAAATACCTCCTCTGCCAGTTACTGCTATGGGTTTACACCTGGCCCAGATCAGGCTACCATCTGTTGTCCTCTACCAGTACCTGGCATACTCAGGCGACCAGATGTTACATGTTTCATTGTAGTTGACCCCCTCTTTTATACAATGTTCGTTTCTTTTTATATATCAACTTCGAATAGTCACTTAATTAAGTGAATTTTTGTACGGATATAATCACAATTACATGACATTAACTAGAGTAACAAAAGCATAAGTGGGCAACTTGCCCATGTGCTCACTTTTTATTGGACAAGAAATCTCTCTTTTGTTTATGTAGTTATATATGACTGCACCATAGTATCCATTTATCATCTCTCATTTCTTCATGTAACACCAGGTACTTGATTCCATTTGCAAGAGAAGTCCATCTATCATAGATTTGCTCCTTCCAACCAATCCACTAGCTTCCATTCATTCGTAGAAAAAGTACAATTTCTTGATTCCTTACATTGTTAGCTTCTGCTTCTTAGTGATAATTATAAAATTAGACCTTCAAGCTCTCAGTGATAGATTACTTTTCAAATTGAAGAACAAATCTCATAGGTAGTAATCCTTAGTTTCTATAACTATATTATGCAATATTCTGTACTTCTTTATCTTTTTTTTTTGCAGGGAATAGATGTATACTTCTGAGATGAGTAATAGTATTACTATTACATGAATCTCTTCAGGTATATCAAAGATCTGGTTCCTTATATAAAAGATCCAGTTCTGCTGTTATGCGACACATTATTTTCTCTACAGTTTTCGTTCTATCTGTTTGTCTTTCATTTTAGTAGAAAAGTTGGAGGTCTACTTCTGATGGTGGCTCATTGTTTTGATTAACCTTCTTTAATTACATATATTTCTTGCTCTGGTAGTGGCCGTTTTCATTCCTTCTTTTATCTTCGCTGCAGCCTTCTTCAACCTCTGGGACCTCTTCCATAACAGGGAGAGACAAGCTTGCCCAATGGAAGGCTGTGGATTTCTGAAGTCTATTTCTGACATCAGCTCCTACGTCTAATTTTCTGTTTTTGGTAGCGGTTTGTTTCCTTGCTTGTATCTGGCCTAATAATGAAACCAGCTATGCAACTCTAAACACCAGGAACTGACATGACAATCTCTTAAAAAAACTGAGGAAATTTTCTCCTGTATCCAACCTGCGAAATTAAGATATTGACTCCTTTCAGAGAAGGAAAGATGTTGTTTTAATTAGTCTCCTAATTTTACTCGCAAGTGTACGAATCGTGTTTGGAGTATAGTCGCACAATTCTTACGAGGTCGAACCCACAGGGACTTGTGTAGCAGAAATCTAATCGAACCCTAACTAAACCCTTGAACTAGCTATGAAATTGTAAAGATTGATTAACTAACTAATGACTAACAAAAATCAATTAACGGAATAAAAATCTGAACTTTATCAACTTAATAAAATACTAAGGCTTCGGAATCGGCATGCAGTAAATTGTAGAGAACCCTACACTTTTAGTCACCCAAAAACTCGTAACAATCTAGAATCCTATTCACGTTGTTACGGAAGATTTTCCTTTAACGCACAAATATTCAAATAAAAATCACGCCCTGAATGCTATTTAAATTAACAATTCAAATCACTAGATGTATCCACTTACGAGAGAATCACAACTAGTATCCAATTTGTTATTTAAGCAATTAAAACAAGCATGCATTGACAATAGTAATTCCAAATCATAGCAAAAACATGATTAATGCTATATCCGAAACTAACTACGCAATTAACAACAGGAACGCATAATCAATTAACGCACAATTCTATAATAAAAATATCAACTTTCATGAAAACGGGAATCCTTACAATTACTACAGCCTCATCCTAGCCCTAGCAACTAATTTAGCCGCACATATTAACTATAACACATGCAAAATTCATTATTGAACTCATCTAAATTGAAGAATAAAATTGACTTACACGAAATTTGATATTGAATGAAAATAGTAGAACTGTTCTCTCTACTTTCGGTCGACTGTTCCCAACAGCAACAAGTCCGATACAACCCCAAGCAACAGCAGAATAGTAGATGAAGACCAAAATTGAAAAGAGAACTGGAATTAAAATTTAGAACTGTAAAAATTCAAAACAACTCTTCTCAGTCATCTGTTTCGAGTAACATCAATCAAATTCATACAATCTTCAATCTAATACAGCAGATAAGATGAAAATGAAGGAAAAGAGACAAAATTAAAATGAAGATTGAAACTGTAAATTCAAATCGCAAGCTACTGTCCGGTCGTCTTCTCCAGCCGCTCGGACTGCTCTCTCGCTCTGGTCTCGAACTGCCGGCGCTCCTCTTCCTCTGCTATTGCTCTAGTTATATAGAGCCCTCAAAAAATCCCAACTTTCCTAATCGAGCACGCCTTCTCAAATCCGGAATCAAAAATCCCAACTTTCCTAATCGAGCACTCTTTCTGTTGCTGCTCTGATCGCGCTGCCTCGCGGTCGCCGGAAACCTCGCCGTCATCAGCCTTGCCGCCGTGAATCGCCTCTGCCGTCGTGAATCGCCTATGCCGTCGTCAATCTTCTTCTTCTTTTTCCGCTTGTCGAGACCCGCCGTCGTGATGCTGTCGTCCAGTCCTTGCTCCAGACTCGCCGCCGTCAGCCGCTCAGCCACCTCAGGCCGCCGTCATCACTTCATCACCGCCGTCGGCCGCTCGAGCACCTCCTCTGTTTCAGGAAGACACCCGAGCCCCGACTGAACAGAAAACCGAGCTTTTGGCTCGGGTTCTGTTTTTATTATTTTTTTTTATTTTTTTTTCAATGAACCGGACCATTAAACCGGTCCGGATTTCTTTCTTTTCTTTTTTTTTTCTTTTCTTCCAATTAAACCCGTCGAAGCAATCTCATTCGTCGGATCAATCTGAATGCTCCTCATTTAATTCCATGCCTGTCTTCTTCATCAGTGAACATCAACGGTCCAGATCTTCTCTGCGCGTGATCTCAGATCTTGGGTCGCTTTGGCACTTTAAAACACGTCTAATGGCTTTACCTTTGGCTGTTCAGCAGTACGAGCATACGAACTTATACAAAATAAAACATGTCCCAAATTAGATGCACCAAATATTTATAAAATTATGGAACAATGTTAAATTGAGCAATTTAGAGAGCATTATTTAATTAATTCCTAATTACTTAGAAAATTACCAAAATTCACTTTATTCCTCATTTTAATCAGAAAACACAACTAACAAATAGGTAAAAAGGCATATAAAAATGTGTATTTTTCATGCTTAACAAATACCCCCAAACCTAGATTTTGCTAGTCCTCAAGCAAAACACAAAAGAAAAATAATAAAATTACTCAAAAATAAATGCCACTGTCGTAGGGAATCACGATTGCATTTAGCATATGCAACAAGCCTTTTAAACCCCCAGGTGTCCCTGGCTGGACGAGTGAAGTCTCGTGAGGGTTTGCAGCCATGCTACCCACAAACATGTATTTATAAAATTAACCTTATTCTTTTATCTAAATGAGAAATAAGTCAACTAAACACTTCAAAACACAAAACCTATTATCCCTTCAAATACACACTGCAATACTTAAGAAAACTAACCACACGTACTTGCATTTATAATCAACTGGAATATAGAAGCGCTCAAGTAAGTGGTTTTATTCTACACCTTCATCTTGGAAATTTCTGCTCAATATGATATAGCATGATACTTTAAATAATAGAAAGTGTAGAACATTGTAGCAATACACTCTAAATCTCTGTTTCACACAGATCCAGTGTTACCCATTAACCAAAGAACATCAGAATCTACATAGTCATCGTAATCTTTAGGTTCATGATAGCACAGATGCTTGCGCGTCTCCTTCGGGTCCAACATTCTAGATTTGAGAGGATAATACACCATAGACTTTTTTTTATATAAGGACTGTGTAAGGCCTGACTTCAAGATGCTTAGGTTTAGCAATGACTCAAGCCAATGACTCCCAGCCAGTTGGCTTAGGGCATTAGGTTTTAAGATGGACCGCTTCGGACCTGAGCATCAGCCTAAGTTAATCCTATAATAGTCAAGCAGCCCCTTTTCTTTATTTTCGTTTCCATTTTTTTTTTCATTTTCATCATATATATTTTCAAGCACATCTTTATTCTGTCCAGGCTGTATTATACTCTCAACCTATTTCCGGTTCCAAGCCCTTGCCATAGCCAAGTAAATGGTCTATCATGATCGTTTAAGCTCAACAGACAACCACACATCATCTAATGACTCTGACTAAAGACATCCCACTGAAGATTAGTATTCAACAAATCTCTAGAAGGTATTACTTTATGTAACTGGTGTGTGAGAGTGAGTTTTATTAGCTCAAGCACTTGATCCAAGAGGACTGTAACAGAATGCTATTTCTCAGTTAAGTGTCTCTATCCTCCAGTATACTTACTCACACTTCCAATGTAAATTAATCTCTTAAAAATTGAAGTATGCATCACGAAGGGATAAACTACCAAAACCTATAAAAAAACACTAACAAACAGCCTAAAATCTAATTTTTTTGTAAGTTTTTTTTTTTTTACTGAAAAAGTCAAAACAAGCAAGAAAATAACTTAGGATACCCTAAACAAATATCTTCCTATACCCCCAAACCTGTATGAAACATTGTCCTCAATGTAAAAAGATATGAAATAAATACTGAGGAAAATAAATAGACGAGGGAAGGAAAGATAGTACCTGCACTCCACTGAAACGCTATAGTATCTATCAAAATGAAAAGAACAAGTGAAGCACAAGAATAACATAAGAAAAATAAGCACAAAAATAAAAATTCTAAAAACTTGGGTTGCCTCCCAGTAGCGCTAAGTTTTACGTCTTCAGCCAGACACAGCTATTAATCTTTGCAAGGCAACTGGGACACTACAAGTAATTGTTCATCAGGAAAAGATTCAATTATGGGCAATGAGTCATCAGTAAAATCAACTATTAACCTAGATAAGTGGTCGGCTACAACATTTTCGGAACCTTTCTTATCCCGAATTTCAATATCAAATTCCTGTAGCAATAATATCCATCGGAGAAAACGAGGTTTAGCATCTTTTTTAGATAAAAGATACTTCAATGCAGCATGATCCGAATAGATATAGACCTTCGATCCCAATAAGTAAGACCGAAACTTATCTAGAGCAAAGACTACTGCCAGTAACTCTTTCTCAGTTGTAGAATAATTAAGTTGAGCATCATTCAATGTTTTACTGGCATAGTAAATCACATGGGGAAGTTTATTAATTCGCTGCCCCAACACAGCACCAATAGCATAATCAGAGGCATCGCACATTATCTCAAAAGGTAGGCTCCAATCAGGTGGCCGAATAATAGGTGCAGATGTTAACTCTGATTTGAGTTTCTGAAAGGCATCATTGCAAGCATCATCAAAGAAAAATGGTGTATCTTTTGCAAGAAGATTACACAAAGGTCTTGAAATTTTACTAAAGTCTTTAATGAATCTTCTGTAAAATCCAGCATGGCCTAAAAATGATCTGATTTCTTTCACAGTTCGTGGTGGTGGAAGATGTGAAATCAAATCAACTTTAGCTTTATCAACTTCAATGCCTTGATTAGATATAATATGCCCAAGAACAATTCCTTTTTGAACCATAAAATGACATTTCTCCCAATTAAGTACCAGATTCTTCTCTTTACACATTACTAACACTAAAGATAGATGGTGCAGACATTCATCAAAATTAGACCCAAAGACAGAAAAATCGTCCATGAATACCTCTAAAAATCGCTCTACCATGTCAGAGAAAATGCTCAACATGCACCTTTGAAAGGTAGCAGGTGCATTGCATAGGCCAAAGGGCATGCGACGGTAGGCAAAGGTACCAAAAGGACACGTGAAAGTGGTCTTTTCTTGGTCTTCAGGGGCTATAGGAATTTGGTTATAACCAGAATAACCATCAAGGAAGCAATAATATTCATGTCCCGCTAACCTTTCCAGCATTTGGTCAATGAAAGGAAGAGGAAAATGATCTTTTCTTGTCAAAGCATTCAACTTCCTATAATCAATACAGACACGCCAACCCGTTTGAACTCGAGTTGGTACTAACTCATCAGCATCATTTTTCACTACAGTTATGCCAGACTTTTTCGGCACAACTTGAACAGGACTTACCCATTTACTATCAGAGATTGGGTAGATAACTCCTACATCTAAAAGCTTAAGGATTTCAGCTCGAACAACTTCTTGCATGACAGGGTTAAGACGCCTTTGGGATTCACGAGAAGGCTTGGCATCATCCTCCAAATGAATTCTATGCATAACAATAGAGGGACTGATGCCTTTAATATCTGCAATGGTCCACCCTATGGCTTCTTTGTGCTTTACAAGAACATCAAGTAGTTTACGCTCTTGAGCCACATCTAGGTCAGCTGCAATAATGACAGGTAAGGACTCAGCAGGACCTAAATAAGCATATTTCAGAGTATCAGGCAGTGGTTTCAGGTCTAATTTAGGTGGCTCAACCCTAGATGGAACTACTGGTGATGATGATAAGGCAAGAGGCTCCACTTTTGGTTGCCACCGTTCAGTACTCATCAGAGGTACAGACTCAAGCAATGAGTTTACTTGTTCAATTGACTGATCGATATCAAATTCACAACCAAAATGTGTTAAGCATGCCTCTAAAGGATCTTGGGAATGTGTTTGAAGAAATGTTTCATGGACAAGTGTTTCAATTAGGTTTATTTCATTCACATCATCCATGTCAGGTGGTTGTTTACTGATGTCAAAGATGTTCAATTCCACCTTCATATTCCCAAACGAAATTTGCATCACTCCATTTCTGCAATTAATGATAGCATTAGATGTAGCTAGAAATGGACGACCCAAAATGACCGGTATTTGCCACTTATGTTCGGAACAGGTTGAGTATCAAGGACAACAAAGTCCACAGGGAAATAAAATGTATCAACCTTTATCAGAACATCCTCAACAACACCTCTAGGAATTTTAACCGAATGGTCAGCTAATTGAAGTGTCATTGTCGTGGGTTTTAGTTCTCCAAGACCTAATTGCACATACACAGAGTAGGGCAATAAATTCACACTTGCCCCCAGATCTAACAAGGCTCGCTCAATTTGATGTTTCCCTATCATGCATGAAATTGTGGGACAACCAGGGTCCTTATATTTGATAGGAAATTTACATTGAATGACAGAGCTGACTTGTTCTGCTAGAAATGCCTTTTTAGGAACATTATTTTTCTTTTTGACAGAGACTAGATCTTTCAAAAATTTTGCATATGAAGGCACTTGTTGGATTGCATCTAGAAAAGGAATGTTTATTTGCACTTGTTTAAACACTTCTAGAATATCTCCATATTGTGCACCTTTTTTAGGATTGACTAGTCTTTGCGGATAAGGTGCCCTAGGTACAAAATTCCTAGGTGGAGAATCACTGTCAACAGTTGGAGAAGAATTAATGTCCTTAGTCTCTATTTCAGTCTTAGTGTTCTCACATTCTTTTTCAGACATTTCAATTTTATTATCAATTTGCTTTCCAGACCTAAGGGTAATGACTGATTGAACATGTTCCTCATTCTGTGAAGAATTAGAGCTACTACCAATGGAGAATTGGCCCTTCTGGTTAGGCACAGGTTGACTAGGAAATCTCCCTCTCTCTCTTTCTGCTAATTGAGTAGCCAATTGACCAACTTGAGTCTCTAACTTAGCAATTGCTTGAGTATTCATGTGTGTAGAGTTTTTCATCTCAAGCATAGCTTGGTTAGTTGACTGAATGACTTGGCTTGTGGATTGGATGAAAGATTTGAGAGTGTCCTCTAACGAGGACTGTTTTTGTGTAAGACCCTGAGATTGAGTGACAGGTTGTTGATATTGGGTAGGAGGTTGAGACAAGGCTGGATAAGGTGGGTTATTCTGCCTAAACTGATTATGCATAGGTTGCATAGGCTGCCCACCTACATTCATAGGTGGTTGACTTTGTCTCCAGGAGAAATTTGGATGATTTCTCCAACTTGAATTGTAAGTTTCAGAGAAAGGATTGCCTGTCGGCTTCCCATAATTGTTTAGAACATTGACTTGTTCTGCATAACACTCTGGATAAGTATTCATGGAAGGGCAGTTCAGAGATGTATGCATCGGGCTAGCACACACAGAGCATGCTTCACTCATGTTGAGGGCATTGATGCTTCGGTTCAAACTCAGGGCATCTATTTTCTTGGTTAGCGCATCGAGTTTGACCTTAACATCTACGTCATCTTTAATCTCGTAGAGACCTCCCTTCTTAGGAGCTTGATGTTGTCTCTCCCTGTGACTTACAAAATCCCACTGTTGGGACCTTTCAGCTAATCGCTCTAAGAAGTTATAAGCTGCTTCGCCTCCCAAGTATAAGAAAGCACCGCCATTCATTGATTCAATCATGTTGCGGTGTGTTTGAGTTAAGCCATTGTAAAAATGTTGTATTAACCTCCATGTTTCAAACCCATGATGTGGACATTTTAGTAAAAGGTCTTTAAATCTTTCCCAACTCTCATAAAATTTTTCATTTTCATCTTCCATAAAGTCAGTGATTTCTCTCTTTAGTTCATTGGTTTTGGCCATTGGGAAGAATTTGGACAAGAATTTGCTCACCAACATATCCCATGTTGTGACAGAGTCAGCGGGAAGAGAATTTAACCACGCCTTGGCCTTATCCTTCAAAGAGAAGGGGAAAAGGCGCAGACGAACAGACTCATCAGAGAAGTCTGTGAACCTAAATGTTGTACAAATTTCTAGAAAATCTTTTACATGCATATAAGGATCCTCTCTGTTAAGACCATGATAATTGGGCAACAGTTGAATTATCTGAGGTTTTAGTTCAAAATATTTTGCAGAGGTTGCAGGCAACACTATGCAAGATGGAGGGTTGATTGTGATCGGAGAAAATAACTCCCTCAGAGATTTCTCGGGTTGATCTTCCATTTTGAATGAAAGATCAATTTTAGTTTCACTATTCTCTAAAGGATTGGAATTACTGCTAACCAGACGCAGTGTGTGATCACGTGTCCACGTGGTCATCCACCGTCAATCAACTCTCACGTGTTTTAAATTTTTTTAATTTTTAATTTTGTAATTTTTAATTTTTTTTTATTTTATTTTTGACCTAAAATTAACTGCAAGGGAAAAATTAGTCTTAGAATTTGATTTCCTACAAGTCCCCGGCAGCGGCGCCAAAAACTTGTTGTTTTAATTAGTCTCCTAATTTTACTCGCAAGTGTACGAATCGTGTTTGGAGTATAGTCGCATAATTCTTACGAGGTCGAACCCACAGGGACTTGTGTAGCGGAAATCTAATCGAACCCTAACTAAACCCTTGAACTAGCTATGAAATTGTAAAGATTGATTAACTAACTAATGACTAACAAAAATCAATTAACGGAATAAAAATCTGAACTTTATCAACTTAATAAAATACTAAGGCTTCGGAATCGGCATGCAGTAAATTGTAGAGAACCCTACACTTTTAGTCACCCAAAAACTCGTAACAATCTAGAATCCTATTCACGTTGTTACGGAAGATTTTCCTTTAACGCACAAATATTCAAATAAAAATCACGCCCTGAATGCTATTTAAATTAACAATTCAAATCACTAGATGTATCCACTTACGAGAGAATCACAACTAGTATCCAATTTGTTATTTAAGCAATTAAAACAAGCATGCATTGACAATAGTAATTCCAAATCATAGCAAAAACATGATTAATGCTATATCCGAAACTAACTACGCAATTAACAACAGGAACGCATAATCAATTAACGCACAATTCTATAATAAAAATATCAACTTTCATGAAAACGGGAATCCTTACAATTACTACAGCCTCATCCTAGCCCTAGCAACTAATTTAGCCGCACATATTAACTATAACACATGCAAAATTCATTATTGAACTCATCTAAATTGAAGAATAAAATTGACTTACACGAAATTTGATATTGAATGAAAATAGTAGAACTGTTCTCTCTACTTTCGGTCGACTGTTCCCAACAGCAACAAGTCCGATACAACCCCAAGCAATAGCAGAATAGTAGATGAAGACCAAAATTGAAAAGAGAACTGGAATTAAAATTTAGAACTGTAAAAATTCAAAACAACTCTTCTCAGTCATCTGTTTCGAGTAACATCAATCAAATTCATACAATCTTCAATCTAATACAGCAGATAAGATGAAAATGAAGGAAAAGAGACAAAATTAAAATGAAGATTGAAACTGTAAATTCAAATCGCAAGCTACTGTCCGGTCGTCTTCTCCAGCCGCTCGGACTGCTCTCTCGCTCTGGTCTCGAACTGCCGGCGCTCCTCTTCCTCTGCTATTGCTCTAGTTATATAGAGCCCTCAAAAAATCCCAACTTTCCTAATCGAGCACGCCTTCTCAAATCCGGAATCAAAAATCCCAACTTTCCTAATCGAGCACTCTTTCTATTGCTGCTCTGATCGCGCTGCCTCGCGGTCGCCGGAAACCTCGCCGTCATCAGCCTTGCCGCCGTGAATCGCCTCTGCCGTCGTCAATCTTCTTCTTCTTTTTCCGCTTGTCGAGACCCGCCGCCGTGATGCTGTCGTCCAGTCCTTGCTCCAGACTCGCCGCCGTCAGCCGCTCAGCCACCTCAGGCCGCCGTCATCACTTCATCACCGCCGTCGGCCGCTCGAGCACCTCCTCTGTTTCAGGAAGACACCCGAGCCCCGACTGAACAGAAAATCGAGCTTTTGGCTCGGGTTCTGTTTTTATTATTTTTTTTATTTTTTTTTTCAATGAACCGGACCATTGAACCGGTCCGGATTTCTTTCTTTTCTTTTTTTTTTCTTTTCTTCCAATTAAACCTGTCGAAGCAATCTCATTCGTCGGATCAATCTGAATGCTCCTCATTTAATTCCACGCCCGTCTTCTTCATCAGTGAACATCAACGGTCCAGATCTTCTCTGCGCGTGATCTCAGATCTTGGGTCGCTTTGGCACTTTAAAACACGTCTAATGGCTTCACCTTTGGCTGTTCAGCAGTACGAGCATACGAACTTATACAAAATAAAACATGTCCCAAATTAGATGCACCAAATATTTATAAAATTATGGAACAATGTTAAATTGAGCAATTTAGAGAGCATTATTTAATTAATTCCTAATTACTTAGAAAATTACCAAAATTCACTTTATTCCTCATTTTAATCAGAAAACACAACTAACAAATAGGTAAAAAGGCATATAAAAATGTGTATTTTTCATGCTTAACAAAAGACAGCATATTGACTCATATGTGTTCCAGATTCAAAGAGGGCCCCATACCTAACTAGTCATGCGCATATGGTGTTGCTATTTGTAATTAGTTCATTAAAGATGAATTATCAATGGATTTCCTGCAACTTTTCAGGAATGTGGATAGACTGTCACGAGTGTATATTGAGAAATTGGCAGTAGAAAAAAAAGCTAGTGTAGCGTCCAACATCAACACAAAGTGCACTAGCTTTTCTAGCCTTGAGGATCTCATTGTTAATAAATGCGGTAACTTAACTGCAATTGTTGTAGATAAATGATATCCAGCAGACCTGATCCAAGTTGATTTTTACTCTAGTCCTTGAGAAAAACATAACAGGCAATTTCAACGAAGTAAAATCAAGAACATTTAAAGCTCAAGAACAATTTATTATACTAAATTTAAAATAATAAAGATAGCTTTATCTTCCACAACTGTCTTCGAGTCTTCTATTATCTGCACTTACATAGCTATACTTTTTTCATGCGGATGCATGATTATTCCGAAGAAATACCCACTAGAATGCAAAAACCCACTAGAATGCAAAAACCCACAAAAACAGAATGTACAATATAGGACAAAGAGTAGGGTTTAATATGAGACAGTTAAATAATCAATAATATTTGAACTGAACAACAAGAATTCTATTACAAGAGGAAATAACAGCATCAATAAAGGCTCCCAAACATCCAAAGTGTAAGGAAAGAAATTACCATGATCTAAGACTCCGAACATCAAAGTTTCCTGACTCTCAAGTATAGAGCAAGGATAATAAATTATACGTCTACAAATAAATACCGGTGTAAGGAGAGAATGGTCAAAATACTAATGGCTCCAAGCATCTATAGTGCAAGGAGTTACAATTTTTGCTTGCTAAATTTACCAACCCCGTGTGGGAAAATATACCAGAATCATGCTAGAGGTTCTCCCTTCAGAACCCGGCCACGCGTCTAGGCATGCTGGCCCCATCCGTGCTTACGGGCACAATGGGCAGAGACTGCAGACCTTTCGTAATATCATACAACCTAAATGTACGTATTTGCATCCTTTCGGGCAATAAGGGATCAAAATTCCATAAATATTGGAGGTCACGCTAGACCTAGCAATGGCTCGTGAACATACTATGATTCCACCGAACAATTAGTGGAGAAATAGGTCAATGTCAAACTGGATAATGTTTCAACAATAGCAGAGGTCTCAACTTTATGAGAATAGTGTGACTCTTACTTCAATGACTAACTCATGGAGTATGAATAGAATATCAAAGTTTTTTTGACAATATATGACTCACTCTCTGAAGTATGAATAGAATAGCAAAGACTCTTAACAATGTATGACTCACGTTCTAGAGCATGAATAGAATAACAAAGACTCTTAACAATGACCATGTTATGCATGCATAGCCCTGGATAAGACTTATGAAGAAAGACTTGATCAAGAATTGCCTTTCAAGACTCCAAGAAAACTCAAGTTATATCATGAAGAATATCAAGTTCTGGTTTCAAAGAAGACTTGACTCAAACATACTCAATAACAGGTCAAGTGAAGTTTCTCAAGCGAATGGAAGTGCATTGATCAAATAGAAGTAGATGGTTCGGTTTCCAATTGGAAACACAAATCGAGTCAATATCACCACTGGAGCATATAAGACTTGATGAACATCAAACCACTCACCATTAGCCCGTGATAATATAGTATTATACTAAGTTCATCCTACTGTAATACTTACTTAAAGTCTTATATAATACATATAAAGTTCTTATTATACTTATTGTACCATAGGCTATTGTTTTGAAAGTTTTCCCAATCTTTACTATAATTACGGTGTTTTGTTTTTACATATTAGTCAACTACTGACCCTTACAAACATCAAAATAGATAGACTCTGAAAATGATTACTCCTATGTGTCTAGTTTACAACCCAACAAATGACATATTTTTATGATTTTTATATAATTAGTTACAAATATTTTAATGAAGGTCGTCAGTGCAGAAACAGTTCTGGCCGAGACCTTTAATCATAGTTCTAATCAAATTGTGAGTGTGTTTACCCCATAATCCATTCAATAATACATAGTATACTTAAATATATTCCATATCTTACTTATTCCAGAACTTTATTAGGTATGATATATCATAATATTTACAAGGATTGAGGTGTACTTTCATTATCTTAATTCATCTCACACACATACCCTTTTTCTAGTTGAATTAGGCAAACTGGACAACTAATTAAGGACGATAAAATTTGGACAGCAATGTCAGAGAGAAAAAGAACACAAGGAAGCTTCAAATAGGACTCCAAATAATTCAAACTTCTCATCATTAGGCTAGCATGCGTAACAATTAGGAATTAGAATATCAAGGTTCACACGATTGAGCAGCAATACGTAATAACTAGATAATTTAAAAGATTGGTACTTAGCGATTGACTCTCATGAAGATTCACAATCATTAATCAATATATTGACACAAGAAGCACTTGAACAAGGTATGAAATTCAGATCCAAGAGTGTGGGAAAAATCATCCTACCTGGTCCAAACGTAGTATCTTCTTACTTCCTCGCGAAGGCTTTTGATTCCTCTACATGGTGCCGCCCTTTAGCGCTTCGATCATTGACCCTTGAGATGAAGGAAAATGTGTAAAGCTTGCTGGAACAAAGGAGAATGAGAAAAAGAAAGTCTTGGGACATTCACAAAGGATTTGGCTTGAAAAATACCAACCAGCTTTCTCTCTTGTGCTTATATAGACCCAAAACCTACTACAACTAGGATATCTCCAAATCCAGACTCCTTCCTAAACCATACTCTCACTACCAATTAAAAACTCTCCATCATTAGTAAGGGTCGTTCATCCATGTTAATCCATTGGGTTGTTAAGATTTTGTGGTATTTTATTAAGATACTAATCATATTCAAGTCTATCTCCTACCATAACTAGGAATTGCCAACTCTTTCCTTGCTTCACTTGGACGTCCCAAAATAATTGCTTGCCAATTTTGATTGGCTGATGTTGATCTCCAATTTGGTATGGATGTCCAATACATAGGTTTTCTTATTTAATTAGGATTTCAAATCTCTAGTAAGATTTGTTCACTATCTTAATCCTAATTACAGCATATTGTCATACATGTAACAGTCCACTTCCGACTCTTCCCACAATCAGTACAGTTGGACTTAGACTATGAAATTTTTATTAAAGTTAGCCCTATGAGTCTAGTTTATAAATCCACTGATTTTATATTTTTCCTATTTTATTAGAATTAGTTATGAATTATTTCTTACAAACTGTTGACACCAAAATAGTACTGGCCGAACTTACAATCTTAATCATATTTTATATATCTCGTTCTAAACTAGGAAACTACCATATCTAGGCCAACCAACTAGACGTCCCCTTCCTATTGGTTCATTAAAAAGTGAAATATTTATCTCTTTTTAATTAAGATTTATCTTCCTTAATTATCTCAACCGAACTGATTCTTCCCGATCCTCCGCGATAATTACCATATTTACTGCTATTAAGTCAAATCGTAGATTTTGCTCCAAGATTTACTCCCGCCATCCGAAGATCATCTTATGGAAAGGCTACCCACGTTCATAAATCACCCTTGGGCCAGTGCCACGTGGCTCAGCGCCCAGGTCCTACATCTTGGCTTGGGTCCTACGAGCACATGTCTCTGACATCCCGCAGTTGCACTACTCATCATACTAACAAGCGTGCATCACTAACCACACATCAAAACCAAATTCACTTAATAATTAAGAGTAATTCACTGAACACATGCCCTGGCGCCTAGCCCCACTCCTGGCGTCAGGTGTTCTCAGACCCTGGTGCCAGGCTGGCCTCAGCGCCAGGTTGTGCCCAGCACCGGGACCAACCCTCACATCCTAGTTTTCTACTACTATTAGCCATGCAATTAACAAGTTATATCACATCATTAAATCAAATAATACATTAAAGCACATCACGTAACCAGAAATCAAATCAGGAAATGAAACTTTCCTATTTAAGACCAGTTTCCTAAAATAGATACTTTTAGTGAATGTACCAATTGTTTGGGTGTTACACCGGCGGAGCTAGACAGTGGCTGAGCTCCACGGGACGATGATGACAGTGGTCCTGGTACTCATGGCGAAACAGACGACGATGATAGAGTTGGGTCACGATGAAGGAGAAGGAAATGACGACAGCGGCCGAGCTCTATTCTAACCAGATCGATGGCAGCTATGTCGACGTCGCTGGAGAAGATGAAGCTCGGCGACGGTCGACAGCAGTGTAGAAGAGAAGCAGCAGTGACTATGGCAAGGCGACCGGGAGGAGCATCTCAAGGAACAGAGTCATGCTCAATCGAGAAAGCGAACATAGGTGCAGGAATTGGAAAGCTTCGATTTGGACTCTTTCCCTAAATAGAAATCGACTTCAATTAGGATTTAGACTCTAAAATGCTTATAAAAAATGAGGAAAGAACTGCCGGAGCTTTGGGGAGAGAAAAAGAGGAGAAATTTCGGCCGAAAAAACCAGAGCTTTTAGATAGAGAATTTTCAGCGAAAAAACATTACCTTTGAGGGATTCTTTCTGCCAGATTCCGGTGGAGCTTTGGCCGGAGGAAAGAGAGAAGGCGGCCAGAAGAGAGGAGAAAGGCCGGGTTTTGGGCTAGTTTGCAAAACTGCTACAGTAACCGCGGCTAATTGGAGAAGATGATGAATAGTACCTACACATGATTAGTACTTTGCTACAGTGATCATGAAAAGTATTTTTGGTGAATAGTAAATAGTGACTCCGACAAATAAGCAGCGTTATCCTCGCCCGATGGCCGGCTAAATCCTCGTCCAAGACGTAGATGAAACCCGAGCAAATTAATTGTATCGTTTTCTTTCTCTCATCTTAACTTTTACCTTAATTGGTGTATGGATCTTATTATAGAATCACTGTTAATTTATTGAGGTTTATTCTATGTGCTCGAGAGAGGCTAGAGTGAATTATTATGAGTTTCAATCTGAGGAATACTTGCGTGTCCGAGAGGAACGTAAATAGACTAAGGTGTTATAAAGGAATAAGGTTTCATTGATTTATGCTCGAGAGAGATAGATCACAGTTCTATATTTTAATTGATTTATATATTACATCCGAGAGGAGAGCACAATATTTTGAATTGACAAGTATACGTCCGAGAGGAATATCCTAGCTAATTAAGAATTTATTCAAAAGAGAGAGAGAGACGATAAACTGGTTTATTTTGTGGTGGATTCGAAGACTTGACACTTCTCTATATTCGTTTAATTAGTTAAAGTTTACTGCTTTCTTAGATTAAATTAAAAATTGTAACCCTTTTATACTCACTGTAGTACAATTGCCTTGTGCACTTGCAAGGGTTTAATATTTAAACGATCACTAAGCATCTGGGCCGTGATAACTGGGGTTTACAAATATAGATACAAAACCATATATACATATAGTATAACAAGATGCGAAGCAGGAGATATGCTCAGAACGTCCTCACAACCTAGCTCCCAAGTGCACGTGAAGTCAATCCTCCACAGCAGCACCTACATCATATAAGGATGCTGAATATAAAAATACTCAGTGGGATACAGTAACACAGTCATCAACATTACAATAAACCAGGATTTGCATTAACATATTATGCAACCTATTACAGGATTCCACTTGAATCTTTTATTAATCTTTCAAGCAAGTCTTTTATTGCTTCCCAAGTTCAAATTCAATAATTAAGTTTTTGTCCCATATAGACAAACTCACTGAATGTCATATCTACATGATAGACAGCACGAAAACACCATGACTATCACTCCGGTTAGTACCGGTAACCACGACACTCCTTGAATCCCTCAAGGTTGACTGCCTCACCCATTCCTTACCTTAAAAGGTATGACCGTAGGAAGGGTCTGACACTCCTTGAATCAGCTCCTAGACTCAATGTGAAAGGCAGCCTTCTAGGATGCTAACGTCCCCAATGTGCACAGTAAACCACCTAGCAACTACGGCTCAGGATGTGTGCAGAGCTTCCCCCGGTCGGAAGATGCAAAGGCTCTCTCTAAAATCCATAGAAAAGAGGTAACAACTTAAGCCTGGCCAATAAAATATGTAATGCTCTCTCTAAAATCCATAGAAAGATGCAAACATGGGCCAAAATAAAATATAAATGCTCTCTCTAAAATCCATAGAAAGATATAACAGCTTAAGACTAGCCAATAGAAGTTGGTCCTTATTAGTACCATGACACAGAGCTTCCACCAGTCGGAAGATGTGAATTCTCTCTAAAATCCATAGAGAGATACAAACGGTAGAGCTTTCACCAGTTGGAATATGCAACACCACCCCAATCTATACCTTGTGACCCTTAACAGGTATCACTGTATTACTAGTATGAACCCTTCTTAGAGTTATAACATACCATTCACAATTGTTGGCTCAATAGCTCAACAGATAGCCTGACCTTTGACTTAATAGTCATTTGGTCGCTTGATCGGAAGTCACTCACACTCACACACTGACTCCCAATCCGAAGGGCATTTTAGTCTTTATCTTAACTAGGTTCTTCCCAACCCTCAAGCTTAGCCTTCGAGTCATCATTTTATTATCTTTCATAAAATAATTAAGTCTCTAAACAATCTAGATTTATTAGTCGGATTTTTCCTTATCATTTAAAGTCCTTTGCTATCATTTTCCGTAAAATAAGGGACAAATGCCCTTAGATATAGAAACATCAAATATATAAACATAATATACTAATTAAGGCTTGAAATCATTTATCAAACAGCCCAAAATCACTAAAAGGAGCCTATGTACCCCCATTGGCTCTGTATGTACCGTACTGCATAGAAATACACAGTTGGTCAAGTTCAACCGTCAGTTATAAACAATTATAACTGTCGGTGGATGTTCACCGGTAGTTCAAAACCCAAACTGACTTATGAACCGGATTTATTATTGAACCAAGTTCGGTCTATAGGTGGACCGGGTTCTGTCTAAGGGTGAACCGGGTTTGGTCTAGGCATGAACCGGGTTCGGTCTGACTCTAGACCGAACTGGGTTGACTTGGTAATGGATCGACCCGGTCCGGCCTGTGCCTAAACCAGACCGATCATCTTCCTCAACCAGACGATCAGTCATGGCGGCAGCAAGCTCTGTCGACAGCGGGGCCGGTCGATTCAATTACCTACGATCGGTGCTCTCCGAATCTCCTCCCCCTTTCCTTTGTTTAGGATTGAACTAATCGGAGAAAGAAAAGACGGCAGTGGCAAAGCTGATGCCTTTCGGCTGCCGCCATTGTCGCGTCGGCCATTTCGGGCTGGAGGGGCCTTCCGATAGCTTTGGCCCTCCCCCCCATCACCTCCTTCGTGCCTTTCACCCTTCATACGATGGCAAAGGCGACACCTTTTTGGGTTGTCGCCTTCACCATCTCTGTCGCCGGGACTGGTGCTCGGTGTTCCCAGCCTCCCCAAGGTGGTGGGGGTCTGGAGGAAGTCCCACCGGCATTGCTCCTCTGATTCTCCAACACCACTCCGCCGAAGCACTGCGGATCGGCCTATGCTGCAGGGAGTTCAATCAACACCTATCTGCACTCCACCGTCGGAATAACAACCAAAACAAAATACAAATGAGATGAAACATGTTACTAAATCCGACCTTAATCACGAGATGACGATGATCCCCTCTCCGCCGGAGGTCGCCGGATGCTAGAGGTCGTCGGGATCGTCGAACTCACCGGTGTTGCTGGGGCCGCCAGAAGTCATCGGGGTCATCATCTTCGCCACTACCGATCGCCAACATTGCTAACAGTGGCTCGAGGTCACTGATTTCGTTTGGAAGATGGCTCCCGATCGGTGCCATGATCGTCCTCTCCAAAGTGGCTTTCTTCAGAGGTGAGACACCTGCTGATTGTAGCAATACACCTGGCTACTCTGGCATGCTAGGTGTTGCATTCTTCCCTCGTTAAAAGAATTTTATCCTCAAAATTCAGGTAGAATCTACGAACAACTCTCAGTAGGCAACTGCATTTCGTCTTCAGTCTCCCAAGTGTTTTCCTCAAACTTATCATTGTACCACTGAACCAGGACTAACGGAATCACTCTATTCCTGAATACCTGATTTCTTCGATCCTTAATTCTGATCGGTTTTACTTCATAGGTCAAGTAAGGTTTTAGTTCCATCATGGAATAGTCAACCACATGTGCATCATCCCAATAGTACTTCCTCAACTGCAAGACATGAAACACAAATTGCACCTGGTCCAAGTTAGGAGGTAAAGCAAGTCGATAAGCTGAGTTACCACTCCGTTCAAGGATTTCAAAAGGACCTACAAATCGAGGACTCAAGTTCCCTTTCTTTCCAAATCTCAAGACTCCACGTGTGGGTGAGACCTTCAAGAACACATGGTCACCAATCTCAAACTCAAGATTTCTACGCCTTTTATTTGCATAGTGTTTCTGCCGTTCCTGGGCCAAATGAAGCTTTTCCCGAATGAATTTCACCTTGTTAGCACACAGCTGAAGCATCTTTGATTTGATCATAACTTTCTCACTGACTTCATTCCAACAAGTCGGAGATCTACATGGACGTCCATAGAGAGCTTCATATGGAGCCATCTCAATACTAGAATGGTAGCTGTTGTTGTAGGCAAATTCAATCAAGGGTAAATGTCATCCCAATTACCTTTCCAATCCAACGCGCATGCTCTAAGCATGTCCTCCAAAGTCTGAATCGTCCTTTCTAATTGTCCATCAGACTGAGGGTGATACGCTATGCTGAAATTGAGTGCAGTGCCCAAGGTATCTTGTATTTTCCTCCAATAGTGTGACGTGAATCTAGGATCCCTATCAAACACTATGGAGAGAGGGGCACCATGCAATCTTACAATTTCTCGGATATAGAGTTGAGTCAAGCTTCTAGGAGTCTGCTTCCACCGAATTGGTAAGAAATGTGTAGACTTGGTCAACCGATCTACTATCACCCAAATAGCATGATGCTTCTTCTAAGTAGAAGGTAAGCCTATTACAAAATCCATAGTGATATGCTCCCACTTCCATTGAGGAATCTCTAGTGGCTGCAAAAGTCCTCCAGGTCTTTGGTGCTCTGCTTTAACTTACTGACAAATGAGACATTTTGCTTTAAACTGACCAATATCCTTCTTCATTCCATCCCACCAGAAGTTACACTTCAAATCTTTGAACATCTTTGTCCCACCTGGATGAATGTTGTACTTGGAATGATGAGCCTCTCTTAATAATTGTCTATGCAGTTCTCAGACAGCTGGGACTACCAATCGATCGTGGAATCGAATTCCCCATCAGCTCCTCTAACAGAACCTGTCTTTTTGAGTAATTTCCGGACTTCTGAATCTGTTGCCTATGCTAAAATAATCTTCTTAACAATTCCATATTGAACTATAAAATTAGCTTTCTACTAAGTGCATCTACCACCACATTAGCTTTGTCACGATGGTAAGCTATAGAAAAGTCATAATCTTGGAGATACTCAAGCCAACGCCTAGGTCTCAAGTTCAGGTCTCTCTGAGAGAAAATATACTTCAAATTTTGATGATTTGTAAAGACTTCAAACTGCACACCATAAAGGTAGTGCCTCCACAACTTCAGTGCAAACACCACTACAGCCAGCTCTAGGTCATGTGTTGGGTAATTCCTCTCATGTGGCTTTAGTTGTCTCGAGCCATAAGCTACAACTTTGCCATGCTGCATAAGTACATAACGTAAACCTTTTCCAGAAGCATCACTGTACACCATCAAACCCCCTTTTCCTGATGGAAGAGTAAGAATTGGTGTACTAGTTAATCTATTCTTCAACTCTAAGAAATTGTTTTCACATTTTTCATCCCAAATAAACTTCACATCCTTCCTTATTAATTTGGTCAAAGGTAGGGCAATAGTAGAAAAACCTTCAATGAATCTTCTATAATAGCCTGCCAAACCCAAAAAACTTCTAATCTCGGTGACTGTTTTTGGCCTCTCCCAATTGACTATAGCCTTGACCTTAGATGGATCAATAGATATGCCATCCTTTGAAATAATATCTAGGAAATTAACGCTCTCCAGCCAAAAGTTACACTTGCTAAACATGGCATACAACTGATACCACCTCAACACGTCTAATACCTGTTCCAAATGTTTTGCATGGTCCTCGAAGGATGACGAGTAGATAAGGATGTCATCGACGAAGACAATGACAAACTAGTCCAACCAAGGTTGATAAATTCTGTTCATCAAATCCATAAAGGTTGCAGGAGCATTGGTTAATCCAAAGGGCATTACTAGGAATTCATAATGACCATACCTGGTCCTAAAGGCAGTCTTAGGAATGTCTTCATCTCAAATCCTCAACTAATGATAGCCCGAGCGAAGGTCAATTCAAGAGAAAACTTTGGCTAAATGAAACTGGTCAAATAGGTCATTTATCCGAGGCAAGGGGTATTTATTTTTAATAGTCACCTTGTTCAATATCCTGTAATCGATGCACAATCTGAGTGAACTATCTTTCTTCTTGACAGATAGAACTGGATATTTGGATAGTACATCCTTTGTCAAACACTCTTGTCATCGCATCTTCAATTCATTCAACTCCGCTAGAGTCGTCCATAACGATGTCTTGGACACTAGTGAAGTTCCATGACGCAACGCTATTGTAAAGTCAACTTCCATTTTAGAAGATAAACTATGTAATTCCTCAGGAGACTGAGGTCCTATTGGTATATCCTCACATATGATCTCACCTGCCCGATAGGGTACGCCTCCCTTCATCAGAAGCTTATGCATCTTCCTGATTGAGAAATTAATATTCCAATCAAGATTCTACAAGCATTCCAATCTCCATCCACCTATCTATCTTGGTTAACAAACTTTCGAGTGTTGATAAGCTTCTAACACTCAATAGCAATTGCAACACAACAAAATATCTACATTATTATTTGCAAAAGTTCAACTCTGATACATATATACCAAGATATTCTTCTTACAACAAAGCTTCCCTACTACAACTACTACTCTAAGAACAACTTTTTCCACCAAGCCTCTTTTCTTCAAAGGTACTCATCCAATATAGCCAAGGCCACACAAGTTAGTGTCGGTAGAAACCATGAGTGCCACGCCATCTCCCAAATGGTCATGTGGGGCCAGCGGTAACCCTAGGACCTGAATTTCCTATAAAGGATATCCCACAAGGCTACCTCATGTTCCGCTCTCCGATAAACTAGGTGATCTCTTACAATCTGGGGAACCGGCTCTATAAACCATTCTCTGATGGGAAGATTATCCTTGCTGGCCGAGCCTCTGTTACAGATTCTTCTTCCAAGGGATGCTCCTCGGGGTCAGACTCGGTATTAGCGTCATGCTGAGCATCTGCTACCAATTCCTCCTCCAGGGGGTGTTCCTCGAGATCAGACTCGGTGTACTCATACTCAATGACATAGTTTCTTTGACCCCCAGCATTGGATGAAGACGCTCCCTGCGTAGCCTTTTGCTGTCCGATAGTGCTTCCCACTGACTCCTCACAAGAGATCTGCTAAGGTGGAGATCCTTCTAGCTGAAAGTTTCTCTCTTCATTTCCAGCTACAAAAAAAATTTTGACCGCCCGACTATTCCTCCTTAAAGGTGCCATTCAACTTACAAGGTAAAACAACCAATCACTAACCTTCACTCAATACCCAACTATAACTAGATATATCATAAGAGGACTTCCAGACTTGCAGATAAAGGTTATGCTTTGATACCAACTGTCACGGCCCAGTTTTTTAAAACCATTTTTAAATCACAGTTATAGCGGAAATCAAAGGATTATTCCTCTATGTGATAAATCATAGTTCAAAATTTTCAACTAAGCATCTAGGCCGTAATAACTAGGGTTCACAAATATAGATACAAAACCATATATACATATAGTATAACAAGATGCAAAGTTGATTAAACCAACGCAAGTCCTCTAAGTGCAAGATTGTCATCCATCTCAAAATAATCTAGAAATAGTTGGTGCTCACGCCTTAATACAAAGTCTAGAACAAACCCGAAGCAGGAGATATGCTCAGCAATCTAGACGTCCTCAGCACCTAGCTCCCAAGTGCACGTGAAGTCAATCCTCCACAGTTGCACCTACATCACATAAGGATGCTGAGTATAAAAATTCTCAGTGGATACCTGATCTATATATGAAATATGCATTTTATTATCTCCTAAATTTATGTTTCTGCTAGTGTTTGTTTAGAATTATTGCTACTTTAATATAGTTTTTGGTTTTTGTAGGAAACAAGAGGAAAACGCAGAAATGGGATAAAACGCAATTCTAATGATTGAATATTAATAACTTCGATTGTATATCTCTGATGGGACTGATTTAAGCTTCATGTTAAAGTTCACGAAGTCAGCTTTCCAACGCCACTGACTGTTCACAATTCGGAGTTCTGAGCAAAAAGTTATGATCATTTGAAATATGGCACGCGAAAGAGACACGATTAAAAAGAAGAACCGTCAAGATGAGATTGGATGGATGAGATCGATACGACGGGTTTTATTTGATTAAAAGAAAAAAAAAAAAGAAGAAAGGATTAAACCGGTCTAGTTCAGTAAAAGAAAAAGAAAAAAAATAAAAAAAAACCGGCCCGAGCCAAAGCTCGGGCCGATGGTCCAGAACAGAGGCGCTCGAGCTTCTGCTCGAGCGCCGGTGGGCTGTGCTTCACCGAGAAGAGAGACGGCGGAAGGCGGCGGCGGGTTTCGACGGCGTCAGCGGATTTTGACGGCGAGGTACGTCGGCGGCGAGACTGAGCTCCGGCGGCGGCGGAACTTGACAAAACAGAAAACAAAACAGAGCTCTGTTTTGAGCTCTATTTGAGACGGCGATGGCGGTGGTGCTTCGCCGGTGCCGGTGACGAGGAAGAGACTGCGACGGAGACCGGTGAATGGATGGCGGCTTTGATTTCACATCGAATTAGAAAAAAACAGAAAAACAGAGCAGACTCCTATTCAAACTAGGAGTCTGATTTCATCTTCGATTGGGACTCAGATTTGGGCTCGATTTGAGTCAATATGGACTTGAAGGAGGTCTATAAAAGAAGGGGAGCTTGAAGAAGAAGGGGGGAAGAGATTTTGAGACTTTTTACAGAGAAAATTTCAGAGCTTGGACGGATTTTCTGGCCGGAAAAACAGAGAGGAGAAAACCAGAGATTTGGGTCGTCTGTTTGCCGGATTCCGGTGGTCTTTGGCCGGAAAAGAGAGAGAGGAGGGAGAAGCCGCCAGAGGAGAGGAAGAAAGGGAGCACTTTGGCCGGAAAAGACTGAGTTTTTGATATGCTACAGTGCACGGCCGATTGGGAGAGACGATGAATAGTGCACAGTGAATAGTACCAGTGAACAGTGTTTTCGTGAACAGTATTTTCTGGTGAATAGTGGAAAATGACACCAACGAATCAACAGCATTCTCCTTGTCCGATGGCCGGCTAAATTCACGTCCAAGGCGTAGATGAAGCCCTAGATTTGTGTTATTACTCTTATTCTGGAGGAGGAGCCTTTTATTCTAAATTTTTCTAATGACCCTTCTTCATGGTTCAATCCGAAGGGCATTTTAGTCTTTATCTTGATTAGGTTCTTCCCAACTCTCAAGCTTAGCCCTCAAGTCATCATTTTATTATCTTTCATAAAATGATTAAGCCTCTAAACCATCTAGGTTTATTAGTCAGATTTTTCATTATCATTTAAAGTCCTTTGCTATCAGTCAGCATAAAATAAGGGATAAAGACCCTTAGCTATAGAAACATCAAATATATAAACATAATATACAAGTTAGGGCTTGAAATCATTTATCAAATAGCCCAAAATCTCTAAAAGGAGCCTATGTACCACATTGGCTCTGTATGTACCGTGCTGCACAGAACTACACAGTCGGTCAAGTTCAACCGTCAGTTATAATCAATTATAATTGTAGGTAGATGTCCACTGGCAGTTCAAAACCCAAACCAGCTTATGAATATTGAACTAGGTTCGGTCTGTAGGTGGACAGGGTTCTATCTAAGGTTGAACCATGTTCGGTCTATAAGTGAACTGGGTTTGGTCTAGGCATGAACCGGGTTCGGTCTGACTCTAGACCGAACTGGGTTGACTTTGTAATGGATCGGTCCGGTCCGGCCTGTGCCTGTGCCTGAACCGGACCGATCGTCTTCCTCAACGAGACGATCAGTCATGGCGGTAGCAAGCTCTACCACCGCCGCCGTTGATAGCGGCGCCGGTTGATTCAATAACCCGCGATCGGTGCTCTCCGACTCTCCTCCTCCGTTCCTTTGTCCGGGATTGAGCTAATCGGAGAAAGAAAAGACAGCAGTGGCAAAGCTGATGCCTTTCGACCGCCGCCACTGCCGCGTCAACCATTTCGGGCCGGAGGTGCCTTCCGATAGCTTTGGCCCTCCTCCACATCACCTCCTTCGTGCCTTTCACCCTCCATACGATGGCAAAGGCGACACATTTTTGGGTGCCTTCGCCATCTCCGTCGCCGGGACTGGTGCTTGGTGTTCCCAGCCTCCCAAAGGTGGTGGAAGTCCCACCGGCATTGCTCCTCTGATCCTCCAACACCACTCCGCCGAAGCACTGATGATCGGTCCATGCTGCGGGGAGTTCAATCAACACCCATCTGCACTCCACCGTCGAAATAACAGCCAAAAGAAAATACAAATGAGATGAAACATGTTACGAAATCCAACCTTAATCACGAGCTGATGATGATCCCCTCTCCGCCGGAGGTCGCCGGACGCTAAAGGTCGTCGGGATCGTCTAACTCGCCGGTGTTGCTGGGGTCACCGGAAGTCGTCGGGGTCATCATCTTCATCGCCGCCGGCGTCGCTGCCGATCACCAACATCGCTAACAGTGGCTCGAGGTCACCGACTTCGTTTGGAAGATGGCTCCCGATTGGTACCATGGTCGTCTTCCCCAAAGTGGTTTTCTTCATAGGTGAGACACCTGCTGATTGTAGCAATACACCTGGCTGCTCTGGCATGCCAGGTGTTACAAGAGCGTAATCATAACGGCATCTCTGGAAGACAGCACTGCAAGAGTATAACTAGCTAACTACTACTTCCGGACGGAGTAGATTGTTTTTCAATACAATGTACTAGTCTTATGTTCATCACAATCTCCAACCATTTCCAGGAAATCATTAAAATCCTATGTTATTACCTGATAATTTTTGCTCTAAAGAAGCACAATTAGATTAACATATTGTCATTAAATTCGATCATTGATTAAACGACACAAACAATAGTCTCATTTCCATATTACAGCAATCCTATATTACCATCAGATTATCGTATAAATGGAGGAAAAGAACTAAAATGCCAGATCTCAAGATTTCCCCAAAAGATCACCTTAAAGATGAGACATTTCCCGATCGGCCGGCGGGGTGATTGGCCTCGTAATCCTCCTTTCTTAGCCACCCGGCCTTCATCAGCGCGATAACAATCGTATCCCCGAAAACCATCTGGATCGCCGTGGAGGTCACAAAGGACAGAGCTCCCTCTCCACGGGCAAATGCACGTTCATATCACATAACCCCTCGAGCAGATTCCCCTTAGTGGAGGTGACGGAAGGTACAAGCTTGAGAAGCTCGTCGGTGTTACCGGACTTGCTGAAGAGGACGACGACGTCAGAGGGGGAGAGAGTGTCGATGTCCCCGTGGAGGCCGTCGAAAGGGGGGAGGAAGGCGGAGGGGACGGCAAGGGAGAGGAGATCTTGCCGGCGATGAAGCCGGACTTTCCTACGCCGGAGTAAAAGATGGCGCCGGGAAAGTGGTTCAGGCAGGGTTTTGGGTTTGGGCTGGGTTGACGCCCCTGGTCCGGAAGAGAGTGGACTACCCTCTCTTTTGCAACGTGGCAATAGGAGAGTGGTGGCTAACGAAGCGATGGGCTTTAGCCGCGCACAGGATTCATCTTCATTTGTGATATGTGATTTTTAAAATATTGGATTGTGGGTTCCATTTGACAATGCTTCCATTAAGAGGCCGTTTGGGGCGTGATTAAAAGCAGCGGATGCTTTGTTACAACAGTTGAGCCTTTATTTAAGACTCATTCGCTTTTAAAGTCTCAATTACTGGAATCTGAGATTGTTTACAATCTAAATTTGTTAGAACTAAAAAAATAAGGACTCTATAACTTTCATGGATCAATGGGCCAATAACCATATCTAGCTACCTCACTTTTCAAATATTTGAGCTTCAGAAGAAGAATACCATAAAACATATTCTTCATAGCATAATTTAACAAAGTTTATATAAGTAAATTAGAACAGATCATTGCGAAAAAAAAATGCATAATAAAGCATATAGGAACCACACAAAGAAGAGACTAAAAATAACTGGAAACACTCTTTTGCTTGCTAGGTAATGACTAAAAATGTTTACTGAATCAAATAAGGTGACCGTCATAGTAGTAACCCAGCTGCATAAGTGGAAGTCATGCAGGCATTAGATTATGTAAACGATAACCTGCATTATCCTTACAAATCATCAACATACATATGATCCAAATTCCTGAAAGGCGTTCGATTTGGTATATGGCAGGTGAGGTGTTTACTAAACCAGTAGTAATCAGATGAACAACAGTGAGATCAAGTAGGGCAATCACCTCTTCTTTAAGATCAACTTCTTCCAAATATCTGCCACCATTATTATCTGTAAACTCCGAACCTCCTTCCACTGGAGAACTTTGTTCTAGATAAAAGAAGAGTAAATACAAGTCCAGCTACTAAAAAATTAATTCTTTCATAAAAAAAACATCATATAAACTAATCTCCAGCAAGATCATTATAGACTTGAAGATCAAAAACTGAAAATCCTCACCCTCAACCAGAAGTAAAGACGACAGTTGATTATCCCGCGACACTAAATGATCCTGTCAAGAAATCAAATAAGCATCAAGAATAAGACCATAATCAACATTCTACCAAAAGATCAAATCTTTTTCCGTCGTATAGATGAATTACCGCTTTGACAGGTTCAGAAACTGCCAGGCGCACGCCGTCGGTGTCTCCGGCACGGAAGCAGCGGAAGAGGCAGCCCATCAACCGGAAGAAGTTGTCCTTGAGACAATCCCACACTCTCCGAACCTGGTGCATTAATCAGGGCCCGATCAAACAGAGATCGCGATCAAGCAGAGGAAGGAGCTGCTGCTCGCTCGCTACGAGTGTACGGACAAATGAAATGAGCGGGTGTTCTGTTTGTTTTTTTTTTTATGTTTTGGTGCCAATGTTGTTTGGTTTTTTGCTTGAAATGGAAAAACACTATAATAATTGGGTGATTTGGATTTGGATTTTTGAAAAACTATATAACTTGGTAAGGAGATGGGAAGCACCGAGGGAAGAGTGGTGGCCTACTTACTTATGTAAGTGAAATTAAATGTTTTAGATTTTTCACGATCCTCCACTCCGAAAAATCCACATGAATAAAAGTACTTTTGTAATACATCCCAACTCTCTAGCTCTTTCCTCCGTAAACAATTAATAACAAAACTCAAATGGGAAAAGTAAAGTAGAACAAATTTTTTTATCAAATATAAGAAGAGTAATTCTGAACCGAAGGAGTAGTTGTTTTACCTCAGAGGTAGGCGTATCATTCTCATTTGTCTTCTTTTCCTGTTCCTTATATTTTTTTCCAAAAAGAAAATTGGCTACTGTTTATGTCTCTTCTACCATCTTTAGCCAGACACCCTCTTCGGTATTTCCATAGGGCAAGTAGACTTTCGAGCAATTTCTTAATGCAAAAAAGGCAATTTTGAAAGTAGATCATGAGAGCAATTACGGTTAAATGTAATTGAAAAATGCCAATCATACATTCCACCCAAGTGTCATTGGGTTATGCAAAAGTGATATGTGATGTACATCAATTTTCCTACATACTGCCATACACATCAGTTCACTCACTCACTGCCATACACATCAGCAGTTGTGTATGGCAATGTATAAGAAAACTGAGGTACAAATATCGTTTTCCTATGTGATCATATAACCGTGCTTCAGAAGCACATGCCCCATAGATCAATGGGTATGCCAAAACCCAAGGATTCATCCATTCATGAATAAACACGAGGGTAACAATACTCAATAGTTTCATTGATATCCTACATAGCAAGATACACTACGTGCACAATTTTTGCCTCGAAGTTCTAAAACATATTTAGTAGATACCCAAAATAAAGCATACAATTATACTAATCATTATAATAATATTTTTGCTTCACATTTCAAGCTAAAACAACATCAGCTTAGTCCCAACTACATACTCCCTCCGTCCAAAATGATTATAGTTGAATTCGGTCATCTAATCCAGACAGGTAATTTTGGACCGAGGATAAAAAATAGAAAACCTGTGTTTTAGTCATTTTATAGTGAAAGTCAATATCCTGTACACAAGATGAGACATAGCAGTAACATCTGAAAAGGAGGAAGCTGCAACATCCTCCTCTTCACCATCATCTTCTTCTTCGTACAATTCTCTTCTGAAAAGAATTTGTAGTTGTAATATATGGGTTCTTCCTCATCCTCTTCTTCTTCTTCTTCCTCTTTGTCAGTTATCATATTTTTGTTAGTTATAATATATGGGTTTGGCCCATATTATATGACTTAATTATTAGAGGAGTTGGCCCTCTCGTATAATGCATGGACACGTGGAGAGGTTAGGTTCCCGTGGGCCCGGTGGGGCCCATAATAATTGGAAGAGACACCTAGTTAGACCATTTCAAAGAGTACGTTATGGAAAAGGAGTGGGGTAGTTATGGAAAACCACCAAAAGGCTTAATGGGTTAGAGTTAGAGGGAAACTAGGATACCCAACTAACCCAAATGAAAGGCACAAAAACCAGAACGTGAATAGTACTCACGTTCTGGTATTTTTGTGAGGACTTGGCCTGCAATGCGTCTTCTCCTTTTGGCTCTTGCTCTTTCTCTATCACGGTTTGGTGGATTTGATCTTGGTGCTTTATTTCCTTCAACGAAGAGAAAGAAGAAAATCTCTATTTCAGGGAGAATAGAGACTCTATTCCATGCACGCTGGTTTGAGTGATCTCTCACAAAATCATCTTGTGAGTATTCTATTCAAGGATTAATCTTTGGGCACAAAGGCCGCAGGTTAGTAGTAATTAATCTTATGTTTTATTTGTTTGTGCATGATATAAATATTCGTTCGTATATATTGCTCAATTGTTTGTACGCTATTATTGTTGTTTGTGAGTGCAAGAGAAATTCCAGATCAAAGACAGAATTTGGAGAATTCAACATCACAACAGACGATTTGAATCGCTTCCGCTACGGCTCACGACCCATCAGCGGTATCAGAGCCTCAATTCCATTGTGATGTTAGAATTCCCAAAAATCTGATTGATCATCGTTTGGAATTCAGAGCAATCAGAATGAAAAAACACAATTTCGATACGCGTGATCGATCGGCATACCAGAGCGATCGATCACTTCAGTTTAAAAGTGAAGAAGACAACTGGTTAACGATTGATCAGCGCCGTTCACGATCGATCGTAGTTACTGGAAGTCTCGTTTAAAAGGGAGAAACGATCGATACTGGAAGTTACGGTGTAAAAAGGAACAATCGATCACTTTGAGTTTGCGATCGATCGAGTCCTTTGAAATCACACTTTTAGGGTGACACGATCGATCACCCAAAAGTAGCGATCGATCGTAACTGCTGTTAAAAATTGAATTGTGTTGCAGATGCGATCGATCAGTTTGAGAGCGCGACCGATCATATCTACTGGAAAGTTTTTATATTGAGCAGCGATCGATCTGTTGTGAGAACAATCGATCGCATCTACTGGTTTGTTCAATTGAAGGTAGACTATCGATCGGTGTGAGAACGCGATCGATCGAGCGTACAAATTAAACTTTGAATTACAAGGAGAGCGATCGATCGACTGAGTACACGATCGATCTTATCTACTGTAATTGTGCAAAGTCTGCAGCGATTGATCGGCTGTGACTCGATCGATCGGCTGGTTGCAATCGATCAGCAGTTTAACGCGAGCGATCACAGAGTGAAAAGATTGAAAAACCGATTTGTTTGAAGCAGTATTTGTGCTACATCATTTACTAATTACTGATTATTGTTTAGTGATTCAAACTTTGCCCTTTAACACTAATTGTCATGTTTCACTAGTTGTAGAAATTTATCTTCATTTTGTTGCACCACTTGCTGATTTTCATAAAAGTTGCAATGACATCCTGAATGGTCTCAAGTGAGTTGGCTAAAACTGAAAAGTTGAATGCCACGAACTTTGTCACCTAGAAGAGACGTATCCGTCATATTTTGTTTCTTGAAGACTTGGGTCATCTATTGGACTAAGTAGTGGAACTTCCAAGTGATAATAGTACTACTGCTCAAAAGAGAGAGTAGAGAAGTTCTGGCTGGATGATGCACGAGCAAGGACAACTATACTGACATTTATGGAGCCTAATATTGAGTTGCTTTTTTAGAAGCACAAAATGGCTAAAGAAATGTATGAGGCTATACAGAGGAGGTATGGAGAGCATATTGAGGCTCACATCAGGTTGGTCCACACTCGTTATGCAAACATGAGGATGGAGGAAGGCAAGAATGTGTTGGAGCACATAAATGTCATGTCCATTATTTCTAGTGAGCTGGAGATGCTTGAAGATCCTATTTCTTTGGGGGTTTAAGTATCTACAATACTCATTAGTCTTCCTCCATCATGGGAGTCTGTTGTGGTGGCATTGAACCTGAGTGATAAGAAACTCACTCTTGATGACCTTACTGCCAAGCTAGGCTTGGAGCAGGAAAGGCGAGATCATGTGAGAGCCTCTAATGCATCTGCCAACCTTGCTCATCATGTTGGCTCCAAGAAGGGTGGGTGTTATGCTGGTACCTCAAAGAAGATCTTTAAGAGAAAGGGAAAGAAGTTTCAGTTCCAGGGAGGAGACAAGGTCAAGAATAAGAAGGGAGCTTGCTTCACGTGTGGCCAAATGGGCACGAACTGTCCTAGTGGCTCCCAGGGCAATGAGAAAAAGAAACAGCAAGGTGGAGGAAATGACATAGTCTGCATGATTTCTGAGGCATTGATTGTGAACACTAACATGAGAGGATGGTGGTTTGACTAAGCTGCAACTTGTGATGTGGCCATGATCAAGGAGTCATTTGCTTATTTAAAAGACATTAGTCCCGGAGAGCACAGGATATACATGGGCAACAACACTTATTGTGATGTGTTGGGGATTGGCTCTATTCGTGTTCCTCTCTCAGGAGGAAACACTCTGGTCCTCATAGATATCTTGTCATCTATACTTAAAATATGTATATAACTATCTCCTAAACTTATGTTGATGTTAGTATTTGATTAGAGTTAGTGATGCTTTAATATAGTTTTTGGTTTTTGTAGGAAAATTAGAGTAAGATGCAGAAATATGGTGAAATATGACTCCAATGGTTGAATCTTCATAACTTCGGGTACATATATCTGATTGGACTGATTCAAGCTTCATGTTAAAGTCAAGAAGTTAGTTTTCCAACGCCACCAACCGCACGCAATTCGTAGTTTGGAGTGAAAAGTTATGACTATTGGAAGATTATGATGCAGGATGAACAGTAACCGATTGATCAGCCATTCGGCGTAATCGATCGCCTGAGCAAGAGAACAAAACGTGAATGAAGGGAACGATCAATCGGATCATCTCGTGATCGATCGTAGTTACTGGAATTTTGAAGTCTACAGCAACCGATCGATCGACAACACTTAGCGATCGATCGTATCAACTGAAGTTTTTGATATGTGCGATACAGTAGAAACGATCAATCGGCACATCAACGCGATCGATCGGGGTGACGCAGGAATTAATGAAAGTAATAAATCAGATAGAAGGTGGATAGTATACATCTGATTTGTTCAAGGACTATTGCATGCATGAGATCTATGTTGGCTAAGTCATTGGAATGTTTGATTGAGGGAGTTGTTGGATAACCACTGGATACTGCAAAGATTGAGAGGAAGAATTCCCCAAATTGAGACGAGGAAGGAAAGATTGGTTTCTAGGCCCAAAAGATCAGATTATGACTTGGAGACTCTTAACTATTATAATTTAATATGCAATAAGTCTTTCAGGTCGGTTTAATGTATGGGTATTACTTATTTTAGCAAAATAGACTGCATGGTTGTCTAGTTTTATTGCTACAATAGTATGTAATTAGGTAAAATTAATAAATTGAATACACCTCAGCATGTTGGACTATCCTATTAGCATGGTCGACTCCTTAGTATCAGAGAATTAGGGCTTCACTATGAGTCTGCAAGGCTTTTTACATATCTGACAACAATTTTGTAACTCAATAGGGATAAGCTTCTATAATGGACTTTATATAATACTTTAGTGCTTCAGCTTAGACAACTAGTAGTTAAAATATTGATTACATAGTATATAAATGGATGGCCATAGGGGGTTTGGTCGACAATGCAACTAATTGACAAGGTTCGGTCAAACCCTAGGAATGTAACAAGATTTATTACTTTCATAGGTAGATGATAACTTCATGGATCAAGATAATTAAAACTAGATAGTGAGGTTGCAAACTTGAAGATGGCAACAGCAAGGAAAGACACACAAATCAGGGTTCTTAAGATAATACAATGCATGTAATGAATATAGGAATCATTGCAATTTCAACATGACACAAATATGTATATCTCAAGCAAGTTCTCAATAGCTTAAGCAAAGGGACTTAGCAAACCACAGTGGTTGTGAGAGCCTCATAGAGGATATGTAATAACCACGGTGGACGTAGCAAACATGAATTGTTTCCTCGATGAGGCTCATGTTCAAGTTTGCGACCTTACTATCCAGTTTTAATTATCTTGATCCATGAAGTTATCATCTACCTATGAAAGTAATAAATCTTGTTATATGCCTAGGGTTTGACCAAACCTTGTCAATTAGTTGCATTGTCGACCGAACCCCCTATGCTCATCCATGTATCGTCTCGGCTAGTACTTACATACTTTTGTAATCAATATTTTAACTACTAGTTGTCTAAGCTGAAGCACTATTAAAGTATTATATAAAGTCCATTATAGAAGCTTATCCCTGTTGAGTTACAAAATTGTTGTCAGATATGTAAAAAGCCTTGCCGACTCATAGTGAAGCCCTAATTCTCTGATACTAAGGAGTCGACCATGCTAATAGGATAGTCCAACATGTTGAGGTGTATTCAATTTATTAATTTTACCTTACGACATACTATTGTAGCAATAAATCTAGACAACCATGCAGTTTATTTTGCTAAAATAAGTAATACCTATACATTAAACCGACCTGAAAGACCTATTGCATATTAAATTATACTACATCAAATTCAAAGTAACTTAAAGTAAAGAGTTCAATAATTTAAGTCTTCACGTTCTCCATCACCTTGATATCCTTTCAATTGGATCCTTTGCTTAACCTGTATCATAGAATGCATATGTACTCTGGAGATATACTCAGTAGGACATAAAACCATATCAGAAAGTGAAGAATAAATAAATGAGAATAACAATAAAGCAAAAGCACAACAATACGGAGTTTGAACATTTGAATTCCATCAGATGAAGACAAGAACTTTATCAACTTCAAAAGGGACATCAATACCCAGTGACTCCATACTATCTCATGTACCCTTCTTCTGGGCTTTTCTCTTTAATCAAATTTAACTATAAAAAATAGCACTCTATTCGCAAATATTCCATCCATCCCATATTAATATTCTGAGTTATTTTTTCAAAATGAACTCATTTTATGCAACCAAATTGGACTGATATAGTGGGATGGAGGCAGTAATCATTTATGCAAGTTGCTCAACTTTGAAATTAAATTAATATGTATAAGCAACCAAATCAATGTAACTCCGAAGATTTCCTGCAAGATGAGTGTGCTTCTCTCAGAAACTTAAAATACTTCATTCACCACTATTATAAAAATGCATACCTCAGTTGTTATGAATTTGATGAAGACCAAATAATTGTTGATAGCAGAAAAGGTATTTTCATAGTTATAATGTACCTTTTAAAAAGAAGGAATATGGCAATCAAGAATCAGAACAACAGGAAACAATTGAAAAAGTAAAAACAGCTTATATGTACCTCTAAAGCAAACTGATGTTGTGCCACATCTGTCTTGTTAAATGCCAAAACCAGAGGGTGTCGCGTTTATAGAGGATGTTACATGCGTAGAGCATGTTACTCATGAAAGTTACTGGACTAGCGAAACAAGGCGTATCAACAACATTGGCAATAACAGTGGGGAAAGTTGAAGCAAAAGCTTCTGTAATTATTTCTCCTGAAGCTGACCGCGTAAATATTTCAATTTGTCCTGGGGTGTCCACAAGAACATAATCAAGTTGAACTGCGCTATTCTCAATAATTGATACAACCTGAAACAATAAACTCAGTCTAATTAATATATCTCATCTTTTCTCTAAAAGAAGAATGATGTAAACTGAACAAGTGAAGTAATCAAAGGAACGATGCTATACATAGTGAACAAAAACACTGATTGTTACCTCATCAAACTCTGTAGCAAACAGATTAAGTGAGGTCATAATCCCACCATTTGGCCCAGGTTGAACTCTTATATCCATATTAGCACCAAATGGGAGAGCCATCACAGCTGGGTTGAGATTCATTACATATCCACGAATATTGCAAGACTGAGTATGAGAGACCAGCGGTGCCATGACTGGTTTTCATTGTTACCAGCTTTTTGATAGAAGTGCCCACAGGTCAGGACCAATCAGGGGAGTGAGGACTTGTGACCCCTCACAAAAACCTGTGCAGCCGCTTGTCCAGGCGTCCGGTACATACATTTAATGTTTCACATACCTTGTTCTTTAAGGTAGAAATATTGAATGTCAATTAGTGGTGTGTTTTCTTATAAGTTTGTTAAGTGTTGGGAATCAGCTTGCCGCCCCAGGATCCTTAGCTTTGACATTAGAGACTGAAATAGAGTGCGCAGAAGAAGCGGAGTGAGACTTCTTGGAAGTTGATTCCTCACTCGCATGTTCAGGCGGATGTTGTATAACATAACTCTAGCGAAAATTCGGGTTAACAATTTAACATGTATTACTCCCTTTTCGGGCCCCATTTGGAAATGAGTAAATTTTATTGGACTTAAGTCCGATACAAAAAATAGTGCACCCTCCACCCACTTCCCTGTTTTTAGACGTGAGGGGACGCTTATTCATGGGTTTGTTTTTTTTTTCCAAAAGAGGACACTCATTTTTAGACGGAGGAAGTATTTGGCATTGTTACATACTTGCAGCTAGACTATCCTGTAAGTAAATATGGGTTATTTGTCCCATTTTACTTGTCTTGATTGAGAGGAGTCGGCTCTCTCGTGCGCGTGTAGGCATGTGGAGTAGTTAGGCTTCCGTGGGCCCGGTCCACACTAAATTGGAAGAGACACTGTAATCATCACCGATCCGGAAATCACATATTTGGAATTAGCCGTTTTGGTACGACCAAAATGGAATTGTCAAATATGAGTCACCATCTTGGAAAATCTGTTGAGCAATTTCGGGAAACCGAAATTGGCATGATTTGTAACGGATTTATGCCTTATTAAGGGGAATTGAGGGGACGCCCTCGATACCATACGAAAGGGCAATTTTTGGTTACAAGAAGAAGGATTTTGGTGACCTTGATTCGTTGGGTGAAAAAGCTAATTCGAGGAATATAGCTTTTCACATTGTTCTACACTCGATCGGTGAAGGATTTGGTGTTCTCGGACATAATCAAATCTGTGGAGTGATTCGTAGGCACAAAGGCCGAAGGTTGGTGTTCCTAATTTCATAATCTTTGAGCTTTATTTGTTGATTTAAGGAAAACCCCCAAATTTGAGAACCCACATCAACCGGATTCAAATCCTAAATTCGCTTCCGTTGCGGCTCAATTACCCTTCATTGGTATCGGAGCCTTGATTCCGTGGTGGTGTGAGGGTTCCAAGAAATTTGTGGGAATTTTCCTCGCGGTTTTTGCCGACTGAAAATCTCGTTTTTACAGTCGCGATCGATCGGCGTCAAGAGCGATCGATCGCGCTAAGGTAAAATCGGAGAAGACGACTGGTCACGATCGACAGGCATCGTTCGGCATCGATCGTTAAGTCTCTTGAAAAGGGGAAAACGATCGATCGGCTTCGATCGGCATCGATCGCCATCGTTCGGCTTCGATCGGCATCGATCGCCATCGTTCGGCATCGATCGGCGTCGATCATAGATTTGCTTTAAAAAAGGGAAACGATCGATCGGCACGAATTGCGATCGATCGTATCTACTGGAAGTTGAACAAAATTGACAGCGAAAAGCTGCGATCGATCGGGTATTTGACACGATCGATCGGAGGGATAAAATTTGAAAAACTAATTAATATTGAAGCAGTATTTGTGCCACTTGATTATATAATTGTTGATAGTAATTAGTGATTCAAACTGTGCTATTCTTTACACTGATTGTCCTGTTCCATTGATTGTAGATTTTTATCTTCAATTTGATTGAAACATTTGCTGATTTCATAAAAGTTGCAATGGCTTCCCGTATGGTCTCCAGTGAGTTGGCAAAGACTGAGAAGTTGAATGCCACCAATTTTGTTACCTGGAAGAGGCGCATCCGTCACATTCTATTCCTTGACGACTTGGGTCATTTACTAGACCAAGTTATTGAACCTTCGGGTGAAAGTAGTACTCCTGCTCAAAAGAGAGAGTACGAGAAGTTCAGGAAGGAGGATGCACGAGCAAGGACCACGATGCTTACCTTTATGGAGCCTTCTATGGAGTTGCTTTTTGAGAAGCACAAAACGGCCAAAGAAATGTATCAGGCCATTGAGAGGAGGTATGGAGAGCATACTGAGGCACATATCAGGTTGCTCCACACTCGCTATACCAACATGAGGATGGAGGAGGGCAAGAATGTGCTTGAGCACATAAATGCCATGACTATTATTGCTAGTGAGTTGGAGATGCTTGGAGATCCAATTTCATTGGGGGTCCAAGTGTCTACGATACTCACTAGCCTCCCTCCATCATGGGAAGCAGTTGTGGTGGCGTTGAACCTGAGTGACAAGAAACTCACTCTCGATGACCTTACTGCCAAGCTGGGCTTGGAGCAGGAAAGGAGAGAGCATATGAGGGCCTCTAATGCATCTGCCAACCTTGCTCACCATGTTGGCTCTAAGAAAGGTGGGTCCTATGCTGGCACTTCAAAGAAGAACTTCAAGAGGAAAGGGAAGAAGCCTCAATTCCAGGGTGGAGACAAGGCCAAGAACAAGAAGAAGGGAGCCTGCTTTACTTGTGGCCAGATGGGTCACTTTAGCAGGAACTGTCCTAATGGCTCCCAGGGCAACGAGAAAAAGAAACAGCAGGGTGGAGGAAAGGACATAGTTTGTATGATTTCTGAGGCACTGATTGTGAACACTAACACTAGAGGTTGGTGGCTTGACTCGGCTGCAACCCGTCATGTGGCAATGACAAAGGAGTCTTTTGCAGAGATGAAAGAGATTAGTCCCGGAGAGCACAAGATCTACATGGGGAATAACACCTATTGTGACGTGCTGGGGATTGGCTCTGTTCGTGTTCCTCTCTTAGGAGGAAACACCCTGGTCCTCACAGATGTCTTGTATGCACCTACTATTCGTAGGAATCTGATTTCAATCCCTCTTCTGACACAAAAGGGATTTGAAGTCAGGTTCAAGGGTGGCAAGGGAACTGTGGGGCAGAAGAATAATATTTTATTTACTGCTTCTTTAGTTGATGGTTTATTCAAACTTGATGTATCCAATGATTTTGCTAATAATGAAATGATTGATTCTGAGTATGTTGCTTGTGTTACTGTTGATAATGCATTGTTGTGGCATTTACGCCTTTGTCATGTGAATGCGACAAAATTACACCGAATGTCGGGTAGTGGGTTACTACCTAGAATAAGTGATAATTTGCGCACGTGTGAGGATTGCCTATCTGGCAAAATGACTAGGCTACCCTTTCCGAAAGGACAACGAGCAATTGACCTTTTAGAGGTCATTCACTCAGATATTTGTGGGCCTATAAACGTCAAGACTCAAAGGGGTATGATGTATTTTATTACATTTATAGATGACTATTCAAGATATGGTTTTGTGTACTTGTTATCGAGAAAGTCCGATGCCTTAGAAAAATTCAAGGAATTTAAGGCTGAGGTTGAGAACCAATTAGGACGGAAGATTAAAGTTCTGAGAACAGACAGAGGTGGTGAGTACACATCTGATTTGTTCAAGGACTATTGTACAAACCAAGGAATAGTGCATCAGTATACTTTACCGTATACCCCTCAGCAGAATGGAGTCGCTGAAAGACGTAATAGGACATTGATGGACATGGTAAGGTCCATGTTAAACCACTCTGAACTAGGAACGCAGGTGAATGAAGGGTCTTTTTCGTTTTTTTTTTTGCATGCATACATCTTACTCAATCGTGGTCAAAGGACAAGGATGGTAATTTGGTATCCCTACCCACTTAATTGGGAATTGGGAATCAACTATTTGAGACTTGGAGATGACTTCTTGTCTGCGTTTGGAAGCTGAAAGATGGAAAATCGTCAAGGTGAATGAAGGGTCTTTTACAACTTAGTGTGAAAATTTTTTAGGCCTAAAACGTACTTAGGGTGCATTTATTTTAAATGATCTAAACATATTTCACTTTTTACAAAATTTTGGCTACAGATGCCTTTAATAATAATATAAATGCACAAAAAATATATATTTTATGTTGGATACGATAGGACACGTATACAGTTGTGTCGCTCCCATTTCCATGTCCGATATATATAGGATATAGATACGGCAGCAATTTTGCGGTATCCGTGCTTCCTAGGAAGCCAAACTCAAAAGGATCAATGATGATGTTACTCCTGAATCTAGTATTTGTCTAGAACTAGTCCTGCTTAATATTTTTAATCATGCAAGAGAAAAGCACGAAGGATGTATCAACTGGGCTGTGAGCTGCATTTAGCTCCCCAAGCCACTGAGGACAATTGGGTATCAAAAAGGAACTGAGACATGCATCACACGTAAATAAGATCAATTGTCCAGAGAGAGAGAGAGCACGTACCATTTTGCTAACATTGCTGGCTCCAAAGACCCTATGCTTGGCTTGGCTAGACTCGAGGCTCCAGAAAATCTAAAAATTGTCATTTGTATATTATTTTATTAGTAGGCACATGCATATATTACACTCTAGGTATGGATTTTATGTCAATCGATCTCAAGTTTTATTATGGCTTTCTCAAATTTTCACTTTTTCATATTTACCTCAGTCTTCGTGTTTGAAAGAGTGAGGTAATGTATCACATAAGACTTAGGACAATTTTTTAATATCTATGGATTCAAACCATGGTTTTTAAAGTCGGCACCATAACAAAATTGGCTTTTGACGGCGGGTTTTTTTTTGACAGAAAAGAATGGCGATGAACTAAATCGTCGTAAAAGGAATGGCATTAGCGGCGAATTTATTTACACGGATCTGTATTTGTCGGTATTAAAATTTATTACGGCAGATATGTACGGCGAAAAACTATCCGTTGGTATAAAGCTATTTATTTCAACAGTTTTTTCTATACTAAAAATTATGTTAGAAAAAAGCACGTTTTTGCCATAGCTTCGCCGCTTTGGCCCCTCTCTCCACTTTGCCCAGCTAGCCCGGCTGCCAATCCTCTCGCCCCGACCATCATCTTCTCTCGCCCTTGATCACCCTTTCTTCTCCACCTTGACACCGCTTGCACACGAGTCCTATCCTCTCTCCCGCCGCCTTTCTTTGCCCGATGATCGTCCAGATACTTTGGCTTATTCCATCAAATTTGCAAGCTCCTCTTTTGTGCATTAAGCCCCTGTTCGTCTCCGACCGTGGCACGCCCGCCTCAAGCGTTGCACTGTGAATTTGTGATTGCCCACCGCTGTCAACGCGAGAGGTCGAAATCTAAAAGACTGCTCAAAATCTTCTTCTCAATCACGAGCGTTTGCTTCTCCCTTTTGCTATTTTTTTTCTGTTTATTGTAGTGGTCAAACTTCTCCTTTCGTTTTTCCTTACTTCGCTTTTTGCTAGCTATTCATTCTTCTGAGTTCATAACATGCTTTTTTGGTTTTTGTTTTTTTTTTCTTTTTCTTTCTTGGATGCATGATGGACTAGCTTCATTTCCTTTTTATCTTCATCACTTGTTTGTTCTTCGAGTCATTATAAAACTCACCTAAATATTTCATTACGAATTCATTAAACACTCAGCACCTTTTGTCATCTCTCCAAGATTCTGCACTAATTTTACTCTTATTATGAGTAAAAGGTTGGTGATAGTGATATTATGTTTAGTTTATCTTTGTGTAAGTTGTACTCTCTCTAACTCTTGATTGAAGGGTTTTTTCCCCAGCTTTACCGATCCATAACAGTCAGGGTCTTTTCCATTAGTTTGTAGCAGATATGCCAGTACCAATAGTGGCAAAGTAATTTGAGTTAATTAAGTAGCCAGCATGAGAATGTGATAGTCCAACCCCTGTTTTCTTTAATCTGGTTAGTATCTAGGTAAGGACACAACCTTTACAACTCTTTCAGATTTCCATTTCATTTTTTTATACAATTACACTTTGGATGCTTCTCTAGTCTTGGTATAACATGACCTTCAAACTAATAGTCTCTATATCCCATATTAAATTATCTGGTTTAGACAACCAAAACGATTAGTTCACCTAGTCGTCTGAGTGCAAATGTACTTAGTAGTTATCTAAATGACTAATTGAAATAGATGGCTGGACATTATCTGTTTGATGAAATGTTCATATGAGATACCTGTCTAACTATGGGCGTTATGAGAAGATTTGACTAAGAGCAAGGCAACAAAAAATGTAAGTCAATGTCGAACATGTAGCTTGTTTATCCTGTTGACTTTATAAACTATATTTTCTGGGGGAGAGTTTTTGTGAAATGTGAAATGAAATGTTTATGGACTTCAAAACTTTCTGAAATTGCATTAGTTAACTATGATTCCAGTGACTGGCTGTTTACTGGTTAGCTTGCAAAAGACATGTTTCTGGACATTTCTCGACATTTAGATACAGAGACAGGAGACAGGAGAATGTTGCAAGAAACAGGAGAATGTTATTCAGATTATACAGAGACGCTCAGAGGTTCAGCAGCATGATGATGGGATTGAGGTGGATATTGATAGCTTTGATGCAGAAACTCTTTGGGAACTTGATAGGCTTGTTACAAATTGTAAGAAAAATTTGAGCAAGATTAAGCGAAGAGTGGAGATTGCTCAAGCGAAAAGAGCGGCTATTGTTGCAATGGTGGGTTTTTTGCATAAGCATGCTTGATTGATATTTCTTTTTGGCTGTTTACTGAGACAGTATGGCAACCCAACTCTTACTCATGATTTGTTTGTTTTTATAGAATCCTGTTCCTGTCAATGTGGAGGCCCAAAAGGAAATTAGAACAGGTGCATATAGCTTCTAATAATTGTCTTCATCTATGTAATGAGGCAGGGGATTTTTTTTTTTTGACATCTGGGATTTTTGTTGTAGTTGGTAAAGTTTCCTCCCATTCCTTGCCTGTGCAAGGAGAAAATAATGTGGAAAATGGTAGTATATCAAGTACATCAAGCAACTCTAGTAGTGATTCAGATTTTTCAAGTGGTACACTTTTCTTCTTGTGTTTAGACGTTTCCCGACTTGGAATTTTGCAACATTTCGTGCTTTTTTAGAGAGTTGATAGTTCAGCTTATTTTGCATAACGTTGTGCAGATTCTGACAGTGAGAGTTCATCTACTGATTCTGATGGAGAATACTTGCCAAAGACTCAATCTAGTGACGAGTAAGGTGGGAGTTGATTGTCTTTGATGATAATGATTTTTGTTTCATAATTGCCCTTTCACTAGTTTATATTGTAGATAGGTTTTCGTATAGCTTTACTTGGGTACTCTGCTTTTCAATTTATTTAATTTTGTGTGGACTGTAAATGGCATAGTCTGCTTTTGGGTTCGCTTGGAATTTTTTTTACCTCCTGTTGACCAAAGACGAAAAAATGGATCAAGTTGCTCATGTGAATGCTTAGCTTTCTGTTTATCCTCATCTTTTCAGTGCCATTTTTTGCACTTTTGACTTGGAGCATAAACACTCCTAATATCATTTTTGCGCTTTTGAGTTGGTGCATAAAAGTTTCCTTAAAATTTAGCATGTTGATACACTGATTATTGAAATGCTTAATGCTTTTGTATATTGTGGCAAATGGCATACTCTCTGCTTTTGAGCTGGTTTGGAATGTTATTGCCCCCCTGTAGCCCAAATCTTAAAAAAGGGTTTATGTTTCTATCATTAATGCTTAGCTTTTGGCTTTTCCTCATCTTCAGTATTATCTTTTACTGTTTTGAGTTAGTGCATAAAATTGTATTTTGGATATTGACATGCTTTATGTGTTATGTAGCGGGCATGAGCAGAGCTGACATGCATTTGCATGAGGCACACTAAATTGCTTTATGTTTTATTGAGAGAATTCATATAATAGTTTTCCAGAAAGAGTTTAGCTTTCTGTATATTTGCACATTAGAGTCAATTTTATCATTGGATTTACTCCCGAATACTGATTTAGCAGCCTTTTCTGACCGGTAATACATATTAGGTCATGATGCAGCTCAAGTTTCTCGTTCTTGTCCAACATGTCGTATACTTGATAAAGACCCATTGGTCATCAAATTTATCTTATAACGAAAAGTAGTTTTGTGTTGGTTTCTACCCATGTAATGAATAATTGCAGGCTCTTAGTGACTAAAATAAAGTTGTCTATGTAGGAATTCTCTAATTGTTTAGTACACTTATTAAGTGTTAGTTATTAGGGTGGTCGAATAAGTTCGGAGATGTTTTAAATCTTACAGGTTTCTTCTAAAAGGGAGAGGTTAAAGTCTCTTGATCACAGGGTACTTCAGTTTGAAGGTGAAGTCTTTTAAATGATCCTTATTGGTTTTCTCTCCTAATTATTGAGATGTATCCGTCGTGTTGTGCATGCAGATGGCTGCCATTAAGAATGTCTTTTATAGCTAGGGAATAAGGTAAGTGTTTGATGAAGGTATGGTCTAAGACTTGTCAAAATTGTGTACGTAAAAGCAGAGAAAAGAAATCATTCTATAGTTATGTTTTTTTTGCTAGTTCGTTTTTTACTCATGTATAGCATATTTGTTCTTACAAGTCCTTTTCATATTTTTTAAGAAGGTTATCCAATCTAATTCTAGATGTATCAAGTGTTTGTACCTTGCTAAGGTCTTTTTTTTTCTTGACAACATTGTAAAGTTTGTCGTTTAACAATACAAAATTGTTTATTGTTGCTCTTTGTCTATATATATATATATATATATATATTAAAATAGCTTTTATTGGATTGAGGCCAAAAAATCGCAATTGTTTTTTTTTAATATATGTTGTGTACAATGTGGTACTAATTATATGAATAATATATGAGGATATCTTTTGCATTTATGAATAATGCTTGTTATCCATATTTATCATAGTACCTGCATAAAGCTGCTGTTTTTTTTTAAAAAAATTCGAAGTCCTTACCGACAGATACAATCTGTCACAAATGAACTAAAACCGTCGCAATAGGTATTTTAACGGAGGCTAGAGTCTGTCGTCAACATTGTCGCTAACAGTCGCCCAAAATCTCTCGCGACAAAAACAAATCCGTCGGTAAAACTGTTGGTAAAGATAGATTGCCATTTTTTTGACAAAATGTCATTAGTGGCGCCACTTACAACAATAGGATTTGAAATGGGGACTTGTATACAAGTTATCCATCATTAACTAATTGGATTGCACAGGTTTTGACATTAATGATGCATAAAATATATATTTATTATATATATGAGGTGGGCTACACCGCTAACATCAAATATATATCTGGTCAATCTGGTTTGACTCGCAGTTTGACGGCGGTCCAACTGGACATGCCATCAATCTGGGTCGATGGACGGTCTGATTTTGATAACCTTGATTCAAACTAATTAGAACACACTGATCCGGAATAGACATGAAAATCAAAATCAACTAAACCAAGCCGGCTTGCAAGCTAAAGCGGCTCGACTCAATTTGGCACGAGCTCGGCTTAAGCCGAAACAACCTAAAGCTCGGGTCGACTCGCTTCGTTAACACCCCTAAGTGCAGCAACATCAAGGTGAACATCCTATTTCTATCTCTTGTCTTAATTAATTTATTTCGATCCACTCATCCATGTCAAATTAAAGAATCAAAGTGAGTAGATTATGAGCCTCACTGAGGAACCAATAAGGCAAAGGCACGTAGCAAACCACGGTGATTGTGAGGGCCACACAGAGGATATGTAACAACCCCAAAATTACACAAAAGAAAAAAGAAATTGTTATGGATGTCCTAAGCTAGGAAACTAGGATTGGATTGAATCATGTTAAGTGTTGGTTGGATAAGTATGATAGGAGTTATCGTTTATTCTTACTTGAAGTAGGATAAGTATGATCAGGTGAAGTGTAACACGATAGGTCAATCTAGAATAGATTCCTTAGAGGCTGGGAGTCTGATCAGCTAGGGAGATATGTCTGGCGCCAAAGATAAGATGCAGAGATAAGTTTGTAGAATTTATATAGTTTAACTTAGAGTAGGAGTTGTAATGGAGAAAGAGTTAGATGGACGGTGGAAAAGAGGTTCCTCATATTAGGTTTCCTTTTGGGCGCTAGAGATTTGACATTGGAGAAGTTGTTTGCTGTCAGATAGACCTGACTTAAATTGACGATCAACATGAATAGGAAAGGGCAACCATACTTCTACTGGGAGTAGGACTCCTTGAGGGTGTGCCTATGAATTGGAGGTTGCCGGCCTCTATCTCCTCTCTCTCTCTCTCACATGAATTCTCTCTCTCTCTCTCCTTTCTCGCTCTCAACCCCTTCTCTTCTCTCTTCTATCTCGTCCCTCTCTCTTTGTTGGCTGACTTGAAGAAATGACAAGGAGTGTGGAACGACTGGAACAAAATGGTTCGAGGTAGGATGTTTTACATAATTCTTTCTCCGGTCTTGTATCTCTATAATGCCTATATTCCTTGCGTTTGAAGTCAAATATTGGAATTATTCTTGCTGATGTTGAATTATTTCATGTTCATGCTTAAGCTATTGAAAACTTGCTTGAGATATATGTATTGTGTCATATTAAAATTGCAATGATTCATATATTCATTGCATCCATTGTATTATGTTAAGAACCCTGATTTGTGTGTCTTTCCTTGTTGCTACCATTTTCAAGTTTGCAACCTTGCTGTCCAGTTTTAATTATCTTGACCCATGAAGTTATCGTCTACCTGTAAAAGTAATAATTCTTGTTACATGCCAAGGGTTTGACCGAACCTTGTCAATTAGTTGTATTGTCGACCAAACCCCATATGCTCATCCATGTATCATCTTGGGTAGTATTATATGCCATGTAATAAATATTTTAACCACTAGTTGTCCAAGCTAAAACACTAATAAAGTATTATATAAAGTCTATTATAGAAGCTTATCCTTGTCGGGTTACAAAATCGTATATACAAAGCCTTGCCGACCTATAGTGAAGCCCTAATTCTCTGAAACGAAGGAGTCTACCATGCTGATAGGATAGTCCAACATGCTGAGGTGTATTTACTTTATTAATTTTACCTTATGACATACTATTATAGCAATAAAACTAGACAACCATGTAGTCGATTTTGCTAATGCTCTGGTTGATCCTAGTATCACCCTAAAATAAGTAATACCCATACATTAAACTGACCTGAAAGACCTATTACATATTAAATTATAATAGTTAAGAATCTCCAAGTCATAATCTGGTCTTTTGGGCCTAGAAACCTATTGTTTCTTCGACTTTATGTCTTTGTTCTTTGTGATCACATTGAACACCCTATCTAAAATTCAAGTCTTACATCTCTCTTAAAAGCTATGATGTGCAACATTCTTTGTTTCTTTCTCCGGGGTTTCTTACTTAATCTAATTACATGTTTTATGAGTTGATTAAGAAGAGTATTAAAAAAAAAGAAGGGGGCATATGGAATTGTTGAGGATTTATCTTGGATTTGGCCCCATCTGATCTCCCTTGAGTGCCCCTTAAACCACTCATAAAAAAGGGCTTAGTGATTATAAAGAGGGAAATTAATCTTTGGCGGTGACCGCATTTGCTACGTGATGATTACTGTTTCTATTTTATGCATGCAGCTGAGTCTTTCTTGCTTTAAGCTCTTTATTTACTGCCATTTATTTTCAAGAGTTTATCATTTATTTTTTATGCAAATTCAAAGTTCTAAAGAAAACTACAAGATGCATATAATGTCGATTCCAAACAATTGTATTAATATTTCACTTTTTTGTTGCTTACGACTATTACTCTTGCACATGCAAGGCAGTATTAACGGCACATGGCTTTCATGTGGTGGTGATAGTGACACTGAAAGCTCAAGCAATACGATAAGGTATGTCTCAAATAGAAGATTTGTATGTCACCAGACCATTGCATGAGAGCGAGTTCGGATTGGTAAAAACCGGACCAGAGATTAACCCAGAATTTCTGCCGGGTAGGTCCAACCGGGTTCAACAGGGAGTCAACCTGGGTTGACCCGATGATGACATCATCACAAAATAATAATAAAAAAGGAGGGCGGCTCCCTCCAGCCGCCATTGGAGGGGGGGCCCCACCCCGTCTCAAACCAGATCCCCGGTGGGGGGCTCTGGTTCGAGATGAGGCCCCGCCTCGAGGAAGAGCCCTCGGCAGGGGGCTTTGCCTCGAGACGCGCCAGAGCCCCCTATTGGGGGCTTTGGTTCGAGGCAGGCCCCCCTCCGACAATGGCCTGAGGGAGCTGCCCCCACTCCTCCCCCTCCGGCCGGGGAGGAGAGGGGTCGCTCGGGGGGGGGGGGGCGCCACCGGACCGGTTGGCCCGGTTTCCGGTTCGACCGGCCGGGTTACACTGACCCGGCTGGGTCAATCGACCATATCAACCCGGACCAAAAACAGGCCGGTCTGGTCCGGTTTTTAAAACCATGCTATAGATGCAAGATCTCCTTGTGTGTCTAGTAATGCCATGGCATGACAATGATTATACAAGAGTAAGGCAATTTATTAGATTATACTCCACGTAATAACTAATCCATTGTAATCAAATAAAGAATTAGGCATCAGAAAAGACTGCGGGGACGATCCGAGTACTTTCTATAAGTTCATACGACAGAATTGCCCTACGTGGAAAATCATATTTGCATCATCCATCCCACGAGTCTGGATGGCCACGAGTCTGAAGCAAGAATTGTCGAAAGAAGATGAAGTTTAAACTTGTTATGACTCAATAACCTGAAGGAAGAAGAGGATCAAGGTAAGAGGAAAAGAGGTAGTGAGGGAGGAAGAAAAGGAGGAAAAGGCGAAGAGAAAAGAACACAGACAGAGAAGGGGGACGAAGGGGGTGAGACTAGAGAGGAAGAAGGAGATTAGGGTTTAATTCTTGTATAATCAATCAAAGAGGGCATAAGCCCTTTACATACTCTCATCATGGGCCTGGGCTAATCCCCTAACTAGCCTGAGAGCCTTATTACATGATACTCAATAGAATGGGCTATTCCCCCTAAGCTGGGCCTTAAGACCAGCATTACAAATAGACTAATAAAGCATAAGAGATGACTTGGGCCTACTGGAACATATCAAAACTCCATGTGTAAATTAGCCAACCCTGGCCATTTTCCATTCAGCTTAACCAATTACATACAATCTTCACCTCAGCTTAAAAATCTCCTTTCTTAACTTTAGTGTTTTATGTTGAAAATACACTAAGAATTTATAAGATCAAAATAATGTTAATGAAGTACATAAACATATAGTGATACTAGTGCGGACACCGGGCCTATACGGGTTTACACCTGCGGGAATAGGGCCGGTGCCCATTAGATTTTCTTATTTTCTATTTACATATCTAGTGATTTATGTTTTCAGCATGATTTTAAATTATGAATTTTTCTATGTTTAGAAAACTTTATTCCCGTATCTAATTTGGGCAAGCTTCAATTTGTTGCTTAATTTAAGACTCTTGTAATGCCTATTTAATTGTTATTCCTTCTATGAAATAAAGGAGTCCAGTTTATGAAAAAAATCTCATTTGATACCTCTGTGATAGAGAAATCCCGTCGGTGCTGAATCCGACGCCGGTGCCAAAGTCGGAAGCCACTGGTGTGCCGAATCCAGTGGTAGGTTTTGGTGCCGATTCCAAAACCCCACCTTCGTGTGCTTGTCCTTGTCGTTATCGCCCACTCCTCGACCGAAGACTTATAGATCGACGATAAAAGACTTACAGATCGATGTCGTTGCCCTCTTCCCTCTGATCGATCATCAGGCCGGCATAACCTTCACCGCTACCCAGTGGTGTGCTCCGGCGGGGTTTGGAATATTGTCACCACTACCATCTGCTCTGCCGAACAATACCAAATTGTCTCTGCCATGCCCCGTTGCTGGTTCCGGTCGATCTAGTCGCCGCTCTGTCAGTTCGAAAACCCACGACTGTCCGCCATCGAGCCATACCACCGTTGGTGCTGTTTTCGACCCGATTGACCCCTCTTTGGTATCCGCCCAATCAGTCCAAGTACCGCCCCGATTGGCACTGCCATTGCCACTGTCGCTCTTTTGTACCGCCGGCCTCCCTCATTCGTTTCGTTCGAGCAGTTCGAGCAGTTCGAGCAGGCAAGAGCTCCTGTCGAAGAGATAACTTCTGTGGTTCACATCATATTCAGGCAAACCCGGTTCGGGTCTATTTTGGTTCACGGGTTCAAGATTGGTTCGGGTCTCACTTGGACAGGCCAGACCACTTTGGTTCGAGTTTTACCTTGGACGGGTCAGATCACTTGGGTTCGGGGTTCACTTCAGGCGGACAAGTAAGTTGTCTTCTTCGTCTACGTGGTTTTAGCTGTTTGTCTAAAATATCATATTTGATATGAAATGCAAGTGCATAGTAAATATCAATTCGTACATAAAGGCCTTTTAGTCCTAGCCTAAAACAGTTTCTTAACTGTTGCTGCCCTTCAACTTTTTTTAAGTCAAGTCTGAATTATTAGTAGTAATTTATATTAAATTATTTATCTTGCCTGAGTAGAATTGCTAAAATTTATTATTTTCTTTACTTGTTTAAATTTTGTCGGATCTCAAGTTAGTTGTCGTGCATCAGATACTAGCAGAAAATCTATTACGATATTAATCCTTGCACTTAAAAGCCACACATACACCGCAATAGACATGTACCACCTTATTGTTGTAAATCCTTCCTTGAGAAAAACTCGTATTAGGAATTTTCATGCAACAGCAAGATGCAAGTGTAGGCAACATCAGAACAATCGAGGAGGGACATCATCAATCTTATGAATTACTTTTACTTAATGTAGAAGGCCAAACAAAGTGCAATAAAGCTCTGACCTATATACCTATTGAGAAGAAAATGACAGTGGCACCATATTTGTCGGCATCAGCTATGACAAACTCATTTTATCAATGACAAAATTCTTGAAAAACCAAATTTCTACAAACATGACTTACTTCTAAAAGGTATAAAGATCGAAAACAAACTTAAAAAATGAAGACAGCATTACTAACAAACAAGGGAGCACAAGTAAAACTAGGATTCAGTTTCACAAATTACCTTCCGAGAATGAACAGTAAGAATATCTAATCATTCAATCCACGATGAAAAATCACAAAAAAGAAGGCAATCAAGTCTCCCAGGTCTCAAGAGGGCAGCGTCAAGCAGATCCGGCCGACTGTGAAAGCAAGTTCAGAAATTTAGTGTATAAGCTTAACAGCATATCTTGACTGCAAAACGCCAGCCTGCAGACTGGGATTGAATATGATTTTTTTTGGACCTACAAGCTTGCATCAATCACTCATGCATGTGAAATCTCTTTTGGGATAAAGAGTATATACATACTTTATCAAACAAAGAACGACAAATGTAGATCAAGTGCAAAATACATCTTGAAATAGTTAAAACTGGTCAAAGACTTTGTTATTACTTTTACTTGTTTTTATTTTTCAAATATGTCAGAGTACTAATATTCCTATAATTGACCAAATCATATAACTTCTTTCTGCAATATTTGCTAATGTGCTGTAAATATTTGTTTAGACATCTGCTTTGAAAAAGCACATTCAAAGGAATAAAGTTGAAACATACTAACTTTTAACATGAGACAATCTGTACTGCACTAGGTGTATCTTCCAAATCTAGTATGAGCCTTGAAGTGCAGTACAGAGTGCAATGAAATACAAAGCTGCGAAAATCTTACACATCTAGTTCGCAAACTATACAATGGAGATAAAAAGGGCAAACCTAGTTGCAGCAAATACGAATACCCCAGTCAGCACTTCCGCACCATCTAATTCTGTTAAAATCTGGTAATAATTAAGAGAGATAAGCAATCAGTGATCAACAAGAAAATAACCATGGAGACATTAATATCAAAAAGGAATATACGAATGATAAGTAGATAAACCTGATTGACAATACGGTCAGATATACCAGTATTATCATGCTCACTTTTCAGTGCAATAGAATTAAACTCGTCAAAGAAAAGTAGACAAGGAACTGCTGCAGCTGCTTTTGAAAAGATATCAAGAACCTGCATTCGACAATAAAGACAGAATTACTAACCTGTACTCTCTCAACTTTGTCCAGATGAACCAAAAAAGTACAGAAGTTTTTACTTGATGTGAGATAGATCTTAATTAAATTGAAGTATAGCAGAAAAAATGGATCAAATATATAGTGATAAAGCAACACATGGTAAAAATTCACCAGCAAGTGAACATTGTAATAGCTCTAGGATCAAGTTGTTCATATCAAAGAAGCCGTTCGAGTTGCCTTCTTATTAAAGTTTGGCGAATTATTCTAATTCCAAAATTTCAATTGGGCTGTTTTTGCATAAAATTTAGAATAGTTAGCTTATTCCAAACAAAAGTCTATTACAAGTTATTAGGAAGATATATGCAATTGCTTAATTAGAAAACTTTTCCTTAAGAGAATCAATGATGCAATCATCATATAGAATATTATTAATTTTAGAAATTTTATTATTAATTTTATAAAATTTATGAGTTTTATATGGAAGTTGCTTGTTAGAGAATTCTAATTAGAAAAAAAGAATTATTCCCTTCTTTTTTTATTTTAGGCAAATTTTAAGTTGTTTTATATTTCCTTTCTAAAGTAGAAGTATCTTTGTAATAAGCCTATTTAAAGGCTTTAACATCAATGAAAAAAGGAGACGATGATTTGACAAAAAAAGATAGACCTACGTAGTAGTTCTCTGTTGAATGAGAGACTCCTCGTTCAGTGATGATTCTGAACAGCCATAGTGTCGATGTCATGGTCCTCTGGTGTTGATTCCAGAGAACTTTATCCCTTTTTTCCCCTCCATTTCTCCTCCTTCACGTGTTGTCCGCTATCAATTTCGTGACCCATGCAAAAACTTGTAAATTGAGAACATGGATCCGGGTCTCTTGCTCAATGTAAATCTGAAGTTAATGGATTCAAAAGCGCTATTGGTCACATCAAAGCACAACTTGAAGAAATTACGAGATTGGTCCATAAGATGATTGATGAGCGACGAGCGCAAGCTATTCGGATGCAATCGTTGCAGCTGACTGCAAACCTACTGTTGACACCTAGCAACCCAACCCATGGCTCAGACTCAGTTGTCCGATGCACAAGCCAAACTGATGGCTTCTCTTTCTGAAGAAAATATATAGCAGGACACCGACACTCTCAAGGGAAACAATTGTAGTTGAGTCATCAACACTAGTTCCAATCCTTCCAGTCCAATCAGCCCTTATCATCGTGCCATATCAGCCCCTGACATAGCTGTTGCCCACAAGCCGACATAACCAAACGTGGGACCATATGTGAATGTTCTTCCCTTTCCAGCCATGAATCTCTCTTCCAGCATGCTTTTTGGGTGCACATGCCCATCTCAGCCATGGTGGCTTCTCTATGTTGGTAAATTTTCCCTCAGGGCGGAGGTTTTCTTTGCCGCGTACTTTTCCAATTGATCCTGGTGGTATTTTTCCATCAATGGTGGGGCCTGTGCAATCTACACTCGCCGGAGTCTAAGTCTCTTTCGCCCAGGGAGAATAATGTAGTCATCATATAGAATATTATTAATTTTAAAAAATTTCTAGTTTATTTATGAGTTTTATATTGAAGTTGCCTTAACATCAATTAGAAAGGGACCGAGATTTGAAAAAAAAAAAGACAAGATGGAGAGACTCCTCGTTGAGTGATGATGATGATTCTAAACAGTTATGGTGTCGATGCCATGATCCACCGTGTGGTGTTGATTTCGGATGGTAATCTCTTGTGGTAATTATAGAGAACTTTATCCCTTTTATCCCCCTTTCTCCTCCTTCACGCGTTGTTCGCTATCAATCAGCTTAGATTTTCCCATATATAAAAACAACTATAGATTATTGACATAATAAGCTTAAACAAAAGCAAGATACCACCTTACAGCTTGCTCAGAAGCACCAATATACTTGTTAAGGAGCTCTGGGCCTTCTACTGATATGAATCGTAATGAGCAAGCAGCCGCAGGAGCTCCCACTATATGGGTCTTACCACAACCAGGTGGGCCATATAAGAGCACATTTGACCTTAATGTTAAAGGAGAATTTGCAAAGGCACTAGGATATTTGGAAGGTAACTCAATCATCTGCAAGCAAATGATTACAACAAAATTACAACATGAACATTTACATCCTGACACTACAGAAAAATGAACTAAAAAATGTGCACATTCCATAAAAGGTATTTTCAAATGTCGTTTACATAACCATAAGTAAATGTATCGGTGAAATGAGTTAAGAAGCCATGCATCTTATGTTTGATCAGAACTTAACATGAACTAGCAACAGGAAGTCTAATACAGGATTGTCGGTCTGCACATGCTTGTGTTAAATTATAGTACTCCCTCCGTTCCAAAATACTATGTACATTTGGAAATATTATCCTTCCAAAATATTGTGTACACTTTACTAAATCAAGTGAATTTCTCTTTCCAAAATTGGAAAAGACTTAAAAGGATTGACTAGAACTTGGTTCATGAACGAGCATTCGAGTTGGACAAGATATCAGGAGAAGAAGTCATATGATTTCCTTGTGGTTTTCAAGGTCCAATAAAAATTAGAATTTTTTCAACTCTACATAGTATTTTGGAACGGAGGGAGTATCAAAATATGAATCAATTAATACCCTTAATAATTTAACATAGAATAATTATTTTTCAATCATGGAAAATCCAGTTCTGCATACATAGAACATGGCAATGATTGTTGAAATCATAATTACCAAATAAAAGATTGTTGAGGTCTGTCTTATAGAGGTATTCTAATTTTAGCAACACAAGGAAAAGTCATAAAGTGTGGCCTTGATGGTGTCCATATGCTCAAACTGCATGCATCAACTATATCAATGTTAGTACTCCCTTGCACATGCAGGCTAATTTGGCTTCACATGAACACTAATTCAAAGAAGTGCATACTGAATATTTTTTTCCTTTTCCCTTCACGGGTGTTTGAACCAAGGACCTCCCTCTCTAATGCCATTTTAGTTAACCACTTCTCATAAAAGTTAAATTATGCCTTCCACAAGACATCATTCCTTGCATCAATGCACTACAGCACTTGATATCAAACACCGTGAACACACACTATTGGGGCATACACACGAGAGGGAAAACTGCATTCCCAAGGACTTAAACCTAGAACCTGAGCTCTGATACCATGTATGTTAACCACATCCTCCTAACAGTTTAAGTTAAGAGTTTTCTTTTAAAAAAAAAAAAGCTTAAGTTCGTAATATCTAAGTTTTGTTTGGGTAATTAACTGTAATATCGTAATAGCTAAGTTAATGTCAAACAACTTTCAGAACATAGCCAAAGAACCTAATTTGCACAATAAATGGTGAAATTACCGTAGTCACTGAATTTGGGTCATGTAAAGTAGAGGAAAAGGTCCATAAGGCCAAAAGAAACTAAACTTCAGTGCATTTATATGAAAGGATGAATAGTTCACCACCCCCTGTTTTAGGGAGCGTCTGCGCTTATGTGGGTAGCTAAAACAGGTGGTGGCGACCTGCTAATGCCTGATTATAGCTCCTGAATGGCTCTTCGGATGTCAGTAAGACCACCAACATCTTCCCATCCAGTCCGACCTCCTTTGTCAGAATTCTTTGTATTACCACGCATTGAAACTGGAACAAAATCATGCAGGGCATATGATTGATGTTCTCTTATTATAGCATGTGATTCTTCCGAAGTAGTTGGTGACGACATGGAGCGGCCAATGGCAGCATGAACAGCCCTGTCAACCAATATTTCCTGCAGATAGTTTAAATGCAGGGAAGCAGATTACATACAAAAGTTTATACTTTATGACGTTACATGATGATGAATACATTCACCAGCATACCTATATAAATAGCAAGTAGGAAAATTACTTAACAGAATCTAAAACAGATTTCTAAAATTTTAACAAGCTACAATACCCAATTATGCTAAGGTGAACTACAACCAACAGTGGCCTTTGAAGACTCAGGCAGCAACTCTGAATCATGCATCAGCTACAGCTTATTTTTCGAAGTGACAAAAATCACCACAGAGGCCAACCGATTCCATAATCGTAGCTTCTCAAAGCCACAGCAAGTGAATGAGGCTGGCTTGGTGAATATCAAAAAGCATCCAAACCAAGTCCAATGAGAAAATCATACTGAATAACGGTGACAGGATCTAAATATTAACAATGAATAAGAAGCATAAACACATATGTCCAGCTTTGTATATCCGTTATGGAATGAAAGCAGTGAACCTTCAATTACAACATTTGGAAGCTACTGACAGCTAGCATTGTTGTTAACAAGAACATATAGCACAATATTACTTCGTGTTTAGACCTCTTTTTGATACTTCACGTTAAATTTTGCTGGAATAATATCCACGTCACCAAATCCAGCTGACTGAAATAAGGTGTATGATGGTGATTGGTGATTACAGTGACGACAGTGATGGTGTCAACTTCAGTTAAACAAGATGCTTGACATCATGAATCTCAAGGCAAACAAGATTGACGTTGCGGAGTGATGAATAAATTATACTTTCATATTATACTGAGCATAAATTACCAAATCGTATGCATCATAACCATCACATTTGGAAGCCACATCAGATATTATCTCCTCTGAGCATTTCAAAGATCATTTATGAACTTCATGCCTCAATATATCTCCACGTTCAGAAACGGCAGGAGCAGGCAATTGTACATGGAAATCCAACCTACCTGCGAATGTTATATAGTTAAAATTGCAATATCACCAGCATAATACTTATAGAATAGTCTTCCAAAAATGATATATGACAATACTTCATCATTAGTAAAGAAACAAAAGTGGACATATAGAGGATTGAATCCCGGAATACCCTGAATACCACAATGGCTAACCTGATGATGTCAAGGCTTTAGGCAGATTATCAAGTGATTGCACAGAAGCCATAAATGCAATCTGCCCCACACCACAAGAGGACCGCCACTTATCCTAGACAACAAGCAAAAAAAGAAAAG